>CAEGAD010066666.1:0-32761 GCA_903067055.1 Poeciliopsis paucimaculata | reverse complement strand
TGTATACATATATATATATATATATATATGCGCAGCAGATGTTAGGGCTACAACTACAATTAGTATTTTATGACATTTATGCCTCTATATAATAAAAAGTAACGTTTTAAATCAATCCAGCTCTGTTTTTCTGTATGGGATGGGAATCAACCGATACTACATCTCAGACATCTGTATCAGTATCGGAAGTGACAAAAGTGGATCGAGTTGTCATATCATAGTTAGCTGCACATGCCACATTGCTTGTATGTCTAGAGATTATCTACTGTTTAAGGCTCTTTTAAAAGCTCCCCTCTCATTTTGAGGTACTCCTATTACCTACTTTACTTACTGGAAAGGTAGAAAGTGTGAAAACACTAAAGCGTTTTACCCATCTCTCCACTTTGAGACAAGGAACGAGCTTCGTTTTCGCCGCCCGCTTCCCCACATCTGACAATCCTCGGGGGTTTCCGAGCATGAAACGCGCAAGGAGCCAGCAGAATACACCGCGTGCTGCTACACTCGCTGCCGGTGACAGAACACTCGACACGGAACAGCGGGGTGGTTTAGATAGAAATGCAAAAACAGGGGTGCTGTGGTGGCACAGTAAGCACAACCCACATATGGAGGCCTTAGTCCTCAACACGGCTGTCGCAGGTTCAATTCCTGGCCTGGCGACGTTTGCCGCATGTCTTCCCCTTCTCTCTTTACCTTATTTACTGTCAAATGGGGGCCACTAGAGTCAATAAAACCTTTTAAAAAAACCAAAAGTGCAAAAACAGATGCGGTTCCGCCGTCCCGTGATGAATCCGGTCCCTTCCAGTCTCAGCCTGCCAGGGGGGATTTCACATTGGCTCCAGCGGTACGCAGAAGTCATGCTTCCCCCTCTTGGCTCTCATTAGCTGTCCATCCCGAGCTCTGAGGTTGACGCCTGACACACCAGGGGAGCGGTGCTCAGTCGAAGCTTCCCCCATTCCTCTCTTTTGTGCTCAGTGACTCGGTTTGAACATTTATAAAGCGAAACGATGGCGAAGGCGCAGATCTCCCTCTCCACAGGGTAGCATGCCACTGCCGGGGACCCTCACAGATCATTTGCCTCCAGGCGAGGTCACCTCCACTCTACCTACGTTTTTTTGTTTTATTTTAAATCTGGCTTCACTGGGAGAATAAGAGCCTCTGATTCACCTTTGCTGTCCAACTCGCTTTATTTCCGGAGTAATGACGTGAGAGGTTTTTTGTTTGATGAGACATCAAAGCACGAGGAATTTTTTTTTTTTATTAAAAAATTCATTAACCAGATTCAGAACTTGATAAGGCAGCTGGAAGTCTCCCAAGAATGCTTGATGAGTTGGGCCCACGCTTTGGTTTAATATTAAATCTTGTTTTTGAATCTACTTTATGAAGAATCATCAGCACGTGCTCAAGCTACAAAGTGTTTGACAATAAATAAATGAAGGTGCAAAAGAAACAGCCAAAGGCATCATCAGTAGCGTCACACTCTTCTTAAAAAGATAACTGACTAATTTGGGGATATAGAGCCCTATCTTGCATCTAAATGATAATTTCTTTAAAGCTGCAGTATGCAGATTTTGTTTTTTTACATATTTCTTGAATTTATCCTTATGTCATGACAGTATAAGACAAATAATATGATCAAGCTCCTCTGCCTTCTCCCTATGGTTATTTGTTCAATTGAACAAATACATTGCTCTGTCAGAAACAACTAATCAGAGTCAGGGGGAGGGTCCTAGTGCTGTCAATCACTCTCATGTATGCACTGGTTCTCCGCAACCTGCTGTGAACTGGCTACCCTTTGTCTTCATGGTATTTAGTCACCAAGGCTAAGGCTAGCTATGGCCACTGATGACATCAGATGAACAGTTCTCATGTAACGGTACGTTGCTTTTCTGCCACTGCAATATTTGGTAGTGCATACAGCGGTGATTGACAGCATTAAGACCCTCCTCCTGGCTCTG
Source organism: Poeciliopsis paucimaculata (assembly GCA_903067055.1). NCBI lineage: Eukaryota > Metazoa > Chordata > Actinopteri > Cyprinodontiformes > Poeciliidae > Poeciliopsis > Poeciliopsis paucimaculata. Next base: position 30,806 of record CAEGAD010066666.1, on the reverse strand, counting down.
ATTGGTTGTTTCTGACCCGGAGAGATGCGTTTCTACGGACGGCAATTAAAAAGTAATTTTTTAGTGGCTTATTTAATGGAAACACCACAATTGCAAAATTTGTGTTTTTTAGACGTTGGCACAATATAGACAAAGTTTTATTATTATTATTTGTAATGGAAATGCAACTTGTGAGGAACAAAGAGACATGCTTCATTGACTGAATCAACGGCCGCATCTGACGACAAATCAAAGAGTTATATTGTAAAGTCCAGGGCAACAAATGCTTTTAAAAAAACATTTAAAAAAATACAAATGATCAGACATAAAACTCTCGTGCACTAATCTCATTTGAAATCATATTTAACATGACTCACACTTGGATTTCACGCAAATAGCACATTAGTGGGATGCTTTCTATCTTGCCTTATCCTTCCACCTGGTGATTATTTCCCAGATTAAATGAATTACCACAGAGCGCCTTCCAAGAAAATAAATTAAACGTAAAAACAGCTCTCCACTAAGAAGGAGCATCATCCACCTCAAAAAGTCCAAGCAATCCCTTGAATTGATTAAAACTAAAGAATCTTTTCCTGGGACTTGAAATACCCTCAAGGATCAAGATAAGAGATTTAGCTGCCTTGTATTTAAGCAACTAGGATTACCTGGTAGGCTGAGAACCTGCACCAACATGTGGCCTTAGGGTTTGTTTGACTCGATGAGCCTCTCCGCGGTGCAACCTAACATGAAGCGTGACAGACCTGGAGCCGCTCAGGCTGGTTGACATCTTGTTGTGTTTCTGTCTGAACAACAGAAGGTCCATGTTTCACATAACACCAAGACCTGAGAGTACATAGTCAGTTCAAATTCAACGTAATTCAGAGAAACGTTCACAATGCCGAAGGGAAATGGAATGTTTCATGTACGGAAATACTCCGACAACTCTGCCAGGAATCAAAGAAGGACAAGGCGTTGAGTGTAGAGGGCTGAGGGAACACTTTGTGGCATGGTGTGGGAAACAATCTTCTTATCTTAAATGGGAACAAAACAAAGAGAGATAAATGTAGACTTCAGGAAGGAAGGGAGGAAAAATGTCAAACACCATTTCCTTCATGGTGAAAAGTGGAGATTATGACTATCTCCTGGTTCACCTCTAAGAAAACCAACGAAGACGAAGCAACAGAGAGTCCGCACACTAGAGGATCCAGAGGAAGCTTGGATCCTTCAATGTTTGTAGCAAGATGCCGAAGGTCTTGTTGTGAAGTGTCAACTCTCTTCTGCCATCATCAGAGCTGAGACTTTGAAAAAAACCTCAACAAATGGATTCTGTTCTGGGTACTGCTCTGGAGACGGTTGTGCAAATAAATGTGCTTCATAAAATACAGAAAAGCTCTGCGCACTCTCAATAGGTTTCCTCTGATCTGCTAGAAAACACAATGACCACAACAGGCAATCCTTCGTGCCCACAGACGTTTCTGTCTCTACAGCCATTCTTAGAAGAAATTTTGTTTAGTTTAACATTTCTACACAGTTTCCCTTTGGGATGAATGGAGTAGTTTTAAATTGAATCATATTGAGAAGCTGTATATGTGAATTATTCAATGAGACATTAACTTTAAAAGTGAGAGTATACAGCTTATTTATACAGCTGCATTTTTAAAAAGAGGATCCGTACTGGGGTTTCGACTTTTTCACTAACCCTAACCTGAAGAGTGTGAATACTTGAGCACTTTCTTATTTTATGTAAAAAAAAAAAATAATAATAATTATTGTAGCTATTTTTGCAGAAATTACTTTTGAATTTAAAAGTTGTCTTTTTTGTTAACCCGTTAACTGTTACAATGCAACCAGTGTTCTCATGGATTCACTGACTTACATTCATTTAGCATATGATTGGTTTTTTTAGAGCAATAAAATGGTAAAATATCCCAGGGGCGAGTATTTTTTACATGCAATCACATTGCACACTAGAAGTATTACTAAATTGCAATGGAAATTCACCCGAATTTTTACTAATAGAGTTGAGCCAAGTCAAGCCACATTTCTGGGTCTGGTTTAAAAACGGGTCATACGTATGACAGCGTATTAGGACACATTGTAGATGGAAAAAAGGAGTAAATTTCTACAAAAAAAAGATTAATCTCAGAAATTTTCTAAAAAATACTGAAATTTTTATATTAATCTCACAAATTTCTACAAAATGTCAGAATCTCAAAGTTTCTGAGTTTTCTTGCACAATTTTCAAACTGGAATTTCCTTATTTCTTGGCAGAAATGTACTATTTTCTTTTTTATTATTTTATATAATGGCCCTAACACCTAATAAGTGCTCTTGTCATCCATCTCCATGTTGCCGTGTGATAACCCTGTGCAGGGCATACACCGCTTCTCGCCCGATGACCACCAGAGATGGACACCACCCTCTGGACCCTCTTTGAATACGTAGACAGAGAATGGATGGATTTGGAGTAGACATCTTGTGAATGACCCTGACAGAGGTGGTGTTACTGACATACATGTAATTGAGACTCAAGCTTTTCTGAAAAAAATAAAAATAAATTCACTTTTCTGCTGAAGTTTATATTCACCCCCACAGCCTGTCTGAAGCAGCAATGTCAAACACTGACAGTTGTCGAGTGTACAAGAACCACGTAAGATGAACTCTCATCTCAAGGAGACATCAATGTCGTCTCATCGAGTGCGGAAACATCAAGAGCGTCTCTTTGCTCCCTGAATAAACCATGGCTGATTTGGAATTGGTGGACAACAGTACTGAACAAATCCCAAGACATGGAACAGCCTCCGGCGATTACACATCGAGCTTCTAGTTTTGGACCCAAAGGACAAGGACTGCTGACATCGGCACCCAATCAGGAGAAACCACAAACTCTGAGCCTTAAAACTTCTCCGTGTGACTAAAGTTCAGCTGCTGCAGCAATGGGGAGGACTCACAGTCAACATGCTAATAACCTCTGGATCACTGAGCACCTCCTTTTTGAAATAATTATGCCGGCATTCTCTCGGCTCAGCAGAATTCACATGTGCTAGTGCCAGTCAGCACCCACACTGCGTACTGCATACTCAAGCAGGTTCTGACGGATTTTCACAAACATATGAATCTGCCTTGATTTCTATTCCAAGTTGACCTTTTTTGTTTTGGCCGGGGGGGATCATGAAATTCAGAGTAACTTAGGAATACTTTATCATGTCTACACTGTGTAAAGAAATCAGCTATCAATGCCCAAATGACAGTTTTTGTGAAAGTTGTAAAGGTAATTGTTGTGTATTGGGATTTGGCCGCATTAAAGTGCTCATATGGGAATCCCAGACTGTCAACAATGCACAAAATTGGAATGACAAAAGTAAATTCACCCACTGGAAACATGGCAATTGGAGAGAAAAACACTCAAGATTTTTTGATAACATTTTTTGCGGTGGTTTTGAAATTTGTGCATTTTGCAAAACTGCAACAAAAGCACTTCCATTGTAACGCACCGCAGTGTATGTAACAGCGAGGCTTAACTAAGTAAAAGCCCAAATAGCAATTAGCATAATTATATTACCTGGTCAAGTGTCCTGTTTTAATTTGCAGAGGATATCTAGATAAGCCACAGCGAGCAAAAATTTAGAAAAGAACACAAGCTATTATTTGAAATGTTCTTGTATTTTAACACGCTCAAAATAAAATAGTTGACTCCAGTGAGCCATTCTCCATGGTGTAAGTCGTGATAATAATGAGGAGAAATTCAGGTATTCAAAGGACAAGATACCTTAGATTCATGCACTTCAGTATTCTCTGGATAAGATTAATGAGAGAAAATAGCTTTACCTCAATATGTGCAGTCCATTTAGGACATGTCTTGAAAGCTTTCAGTTACTCTATGATGTCTTCTTGGAGAGAAGATGCTCTTTAGTCCCAAAATTTTCTGTGCAAGCGAAAAAAAAAAAAAAAAAAAAAGTTATTACTTAACATGAGCTCATAGTTGAATAAGTTTTTTATCTGTGGTGAACACTGTGCTTCATCTGAGCTGTAGTAAATGATGAACGGGGTTCTGCGTGTGTCACCGAGCGCCACGCGGCTCACTCTCAGGGACTTTAGGTGTTGGTGTGGGCTCTCGTGGGAATTTCTTGGGAACCCTCGAGCTCCACGGCAGCTGAAACCTTTCTCCTTGAAGTTGCCGATGGCTCCTTTGAATTGCTTTTGAAGCAAACGATGATTACGGCACAGATTTCCCTGGAGCTGGTACCCACAGTCGGGTGGGAATGAAAACATAAGGATTTCAAACATCAATCCCCTTTTAAAGCAACCCGTCTGGTTCTACTAATTCATCAGAACGATGGGGCGGTATCAGCTGCTCCGTCCTGCTGAGGAGACAATCAGATCACTGAAGTGCTAAAAAAAAATTATTTTTTTTTTAAAAAAAGGGTGCAATTGAGAGTTTTTGGATTGAACAAATTTTAATTAACTTTGCAGCTAACTTGCTAATTTGATCTGATTAGTCTTTACTGAAACCTAGACTGAACGTAATTCTGTCAATCTCCAAACTTGGTTTGTGATTGCTAGGCACCGTGTTGCTCACCACTTTGCGTTGAGTCTGAGTCACTACAGCGATGACCTCTGACCTCAACACGGCATAAAATAACACATAAACACATTGAACTACACTTGACTTGACTTTTTGTGTTCTCTGTTTGCAACACTCCTCCGAGCTGTCGAGTTTATACGGGAAGAAATTTGAGTCTAAAATATAACGGGCTTGTAAATTCCTGCCAGTAAATCAGATTAAACACATCGTCGCCATAACATTTCCGTATTGTATCGCTTTTAAAAAATAAAAATAAAGAAGCTGGTGACACTATGTTCAGATCTTTTGTGAAATATTCCAAGTCATCTTAAAATTAATGAGCGTTTAATATTAAACAAGTCAATCTGGAACCACAAGCTTTGCTTTGGAAAACGGTTCACCGCTGTGTAAAGTTCAGGCAATTTGCAGTTAATGGGCCAAAACATGCAGAAGCACTGGTCCGCCGTTTTAAATCAACCAGGCTGACCCACCGCCACATGTCGACAGCATATCATTGAGACCTGCTGACGTTCATATCATTACGCCTTTAATTTGAGCTCCACAGAAATGTAACACCAATGGGACGGGCGTGTAAAGTTATGGTGAAGGAGGACAAACTTAGAACAAAAATTACCTCCTTAGTTGAAGAAATCAATGGCAAAGTTTCAACTTGGATTTCCTAAACATTCAAAAGATTGTGTGTAAATTGTCAGAATATGGTATATTTGCCATATCATGAGACAAATTGCACACATGAACCCAACCAAAAAGAGAAAAGAGGCCATTTCAGTTGAGTTTTGTTTTATTTTTTATTTGACCTCATAATCTGGATACATTTTACCGGTGACACATAAAAAACAAGATTTATTACGCATACAAGACAAACAAATACTCAACAAAAATAACAAATACGAAGTTAAGAAACATTAAACAGCTTTTATACCGATCCACTGTTTTCACAAAAGTTAACTTTATTTATTTAGTGTTTGTTTTAGATCTTCTGTTTATAATTGTGGTTGTCATTTTGAAATATTAAAGCTAAATGAGTGTCGTCCTTCATATTCTGAATGTTTGCCACATCATTATGAGGCAACAATCATAAAACGTCTCACTAATTAACACTGAACATTGTACTGGTGTCACTGTATTAAAAATGGAAACTTACAGAAGCGTAGTCACTAAAAAACACGGTAAAGTTGACCTGAGTTTTAACTCCCGTCTTAGAGTTGGTCTCTAGCAAGTCGATTTTGAAATTTAGAAAAATTTAGAAGATTTAATACATCTTTTCAGAAATGTCCATTTGTCTTCACCTGGCAGAACAAAACGCTCGTCTTCGACCATATCTTCTTTAGCTTATCAAGGTTAACATTTTCATTTGAGGGCAAAAAAGTTCACTACTTTAGGTCATTTTCTTTCATTTCTTTGTTTGATCCGAATTATTGTATTATGCAACTCAGGGCCCCCGTATTGGCAAAGAACCTCTCATGGTTAAAAAGAAAAAACGACAAAAGAAACAACACAAAGAACATTTTTAAAATTAGCCCCTAAGGTTTAACATTTATTTTTCCTTTTCAACAGGCCAAATCAAAAGAGGAAAGAAAAAAACATCTTACTGGCCAGGTGATCTAATGGAAATCTAAATCCTGTAGAGAGGATGAACTGAATGAAAGATTCATGTTTAGACAATTTTCATGGCTAAGTAAAGAAAAGCCTTTAACTTTCTGCTCTGACGGCTTCTGAAATGTTCCCCATTGTTCAAGCGTAGAAGTGTGAGACACCTTCTAAAGTGTGAAAGTAACGTTTTTTCTATTTTGATTACCCACAACAGTTTAGTTTTTCCTGCAGCTTTTCCTTTGTCTCCCAGTCTTCCCACTTTTATTTCCTTGGCACACGTTTATCGATTTTTATCTGCAATTTCTCTGTTTTCTTCACGTGCGGTCGTTGCGCTCGTCCCGCATCTCGTCGCTTTCGTTGTCCACTAATAGAATTCTGAAGTTCTCCATTAACGTGGTCTTGTTGTTCTGTCTCTTATCTGATGTCTGCTTTCACCCGCGGACGGCTTCGCCGACTCTCTCTGCAACCCTGTCGCCTTTTCTGCTCCTCTCCTGGTGTAATCCACAATCTTCTGAGCCTTTCACCGATGCCCCCCCCCCTCAGACCCCCGCTATCCACTTTCTTCCCTCTCTGCCCCTGACCTTTGCCGAACACTGCGTGTTATTACCCAGAAGGTCATTCCCATTTCCCTATTTTGACTCGAAGCTCCTTCCTGGCGGTTCAACACCGAGGTGTTCTCCCCGGTGGTGCTTAGTTAAAGAGGCAGTCAGAGGAGCAAAACATCTCATTGCCTGCTTACATGCGGCATAAGCCCTTCTAGATCAAGGTCTTAGGATTTAATCTTTTTTCCCTAAAGCCCCAATAAGCACATTTGATGCATTTATATGTACAGGGGTTCCTACAAAAAATGGGAAAGAATGCTGCTTTGAATGAAACCTTTTCCAGGTCTTGATAGCTATGAAACAAAAACCAAATATGGGGAAAAAAATATTGCACTATTGACGTAAGAAATGTGTAGCAGCCTCTCTAAATAAACACATGCGATGGCTGTCGTAGATAACTACATGCGCGGGGGTCTTTGTTTTTTTTTTTGCTAAACTCAACATAATATGACACTGTAAGCCCCCAGCACAGTCATAAATTACGCACATCTGTCGTCCTCGATGAGAATAAAGAACATCCTGCTGTTTGAACTGGCGGTCGTCACGCTGCAGCTGCTGCAGAGTGGACCTTTATGCACACAGCAGGGATCCCTTGAGCAAACAGCTTAAGAACAATGATGACTGTTTACTGATCTAATTGAACCATCAGTGTTTTTAGCTAAAGCCGGCCTGCTCAATATTTGCGCTAAATCAACAGGAGTGATAATTGCACCAGGCTGTGGTCATTGGAGAAGCCTTTCTTTTGTTTTACGTCGTTCTCCACAAAATTTAGATGAAATTGGACCATAAATTTATCAAATTGTTTGATTATTATTCTTTTCATGGGTTCTGTTGGCTGGGATTTGTTGTGTTTCAGCCTTTAAATCACAAATATGGCAAGTAAAAATTGCCTTTTGAAAAAAAATGTTACTATTTCAATTTTAAATTAAATTGATTCGAACCTGTAAGCTCTTGCTAAGTCACTAATTGATACCTCATAGAGAGAGACACGGACAAATTCGCAATTGAAAAGCTTTTTTTTTTTTTTGAAGAACAGCAAAACAAATTTTAAAACGTCACTGCAAAACCGAACAGTCGTGAATGTTCATTTATCACTTACTGGCATGTGGACGGACAGCATGGCAGATTAAATCGGGTCGGGTCCTCCTTGTTTGCAGATGACATCGTGATCTGCAAACATGAGAGAGATTCAGAAGGGGAGAGAGAGTCCAGACGAACGCATGCTCTTAAGAAAAAGGGCAACGAAGGTTAAAAGAAGCAAGACTGAGAGAGGAAGACAGGAGGAACAATGGAGCTGCAAGGAGGAGAGGCAATTAAGAGGGGATGAGTTTAAATACCTGGGATTACCCTTAAGATGCAGCGAGAGGGGAGAGTGCAGGTGGAGACAGAGACAGGGAGGAAAATGGAAGGTAGAACCCGCTGCGATGCAAAGTCACATAAAAGTCAGCGGTGGAGATGACAGGGCTTGAAGCTGTTAGCACAGAAACAAAAATGTCAGGAAGGGCAGGACTGAAATTAGATCGACAGGCCTGAGATTATTTGGACATGTTCAGAGAATATATAGTGGCTATTGTGGACGAAGGATTTCCAATATAGGTTGGCATGAGAGAGAAAAAAATGGATTGACTAACAACATGCAGTGTGGGCTGGTGTGGCAGAGAAGCCTGAAGGACAAACGAGAAAGTCAGGGTTCAACCCGGCAGAAATTCTAAACAGAATAGTATCATGTCAAAACATTTCATAAACTAGTCGTAGAATAAGTCATAAAAATCTGTAATATATCATCCAAAGGAAGATAACAAGGGGCTAACTATGATTATTTATTTGCTTGAAGACCACTGAACTGCTCTGTTTTTCAAGAGCCTTTGAATTTCACCATGTAGGCCTGACATAAACACATTTGTAAGTAAAATCATTTCAGAAAAAATGCTAAAAGAATTGCAAAGCTTATTAAAATTATTATTATTTCAACGGAAGCACTTTAGCTTTGTTGGAGAATCCTGTGTGTTCACCACACAAACACTTCGCCTTCCATTACTGCGTCATTGTTGACTACTTCAAAATGAGTAATGGTTTTAGTACAAAGACCATTTCCAGCTCACCCAAAACACAAGGTTGGGTCGGAAAAGAGTGTGAAAGGGCAACTTAGAAAAAGAATTCGCTATATTATTAATATCAGCCCCCAGTTTTAAAAAGTCTATTTCCCAGGGATGCAACAAGATCATATATCAAAATGTGACTATACATCTTGCCTGCATTAACTCCATCTGGTAGTAAAGTCACACATACTGCCTGTTTAAGTAAGTGTAACAATGTGCCGAAAGTACTTTTGCTGCATTTGAGACTCTTAGTTTGAAGTGTGGAAGGAAATTGTGTTTGTGTTACCCCGTTGTGTTGACAGAGTGGGCTAATAACTTTTCATAAAGCTAGCTCACACAACGCCACATAACCACCAACAAACTTTACCACTTTAAAACCACATTTTAAAGTGGCTGTCCTGTAGCATTTTCTGTACTTGCTGTAATAAAAGAAACCCGTGACAAACAAGATATGGCCTACATGTAAACGAAATGAGAATACGGCAACAGGCTCATTGTTAGCTACTAGCTAACAGCTAACTGTTAGCAGCTTACTGTCATCTAAACTGAAGGGCTGTTTAAGAGACCATTTTAAAAAACGGATGAAGTGGGGTTTTTTGCACTAAATTTAGATTCATGATGAAACCTTGTTTTCTTTGTAAAAACAAAAAAGCCTTAACCGTTTTTGAATTAGACAAGCATAAAATCCCAAAATATGAACTCGACTGGATCACTCATGACTGATTTTTAAAAGCACCATTTTTTATTTGTGAAGTCATTTTTTTGTTGTTTTTTTTAAAAGACATTCTTAAGTTTCCCAAAAATTTCTAAAATATTGTCTCGCCTTGCTCTCTAATAGTCAGTAGTGTATTTTATGTCATCTTGAGAGGTGGATGTTTTTTGTGAATGTAAATAAATGGAACATTTGATGAGTAATTACTAAAAAAGAAAAAAAAAAAAAAGTCTGCCTGCTTCAAGCAAGAGAACCAAATAAAAAAATATATGTGTTAAGCTCATTTATTGGGAGTGTTTTACTTCCATTTCAGTATTTGATGTAATTTTCAAAAGATGTCTGTCTTGAAGGTTGTTCATTTTAATGATAAATGAAACACATTGCGTGTTGACGCCATTTTCTTTAAGGGAAAGGTAAAGTATTGTAAAGGAGACAGGAGACACTCTTTGTTCTATGACGACGTGCTGAAAACTAATTAAGTTGAGAAAGTGAAACATGACATCAACACATTGGCATGAAAGCAAAGAACTGGAGTTTCCAAGGGAACTGGAACTTCTAATAGACCAACACGTTCACTGGTAAATCACAAAACATCTTAGAAATATATCCATCGAACATATTAACCACCTGTCAGACACTTTGAGTTAACGACACAGACATAAGCACACATCCACAAAGAATCAAATCTTTGTTCACAAAGCAATAAATGACAGCCAAGATTGCGTTCAGCAATTAAAAAATAAATAAATAAATAAAAAGTCAGAAGTAAAAAGAGCGCAACGGATGATTTCTAAAAAACCTCATGACAGGTAAGAGAGGATCCTCACAGAGACTTTGCTGGAGTTAATCAAACTTTTATTATAGCTCTCAGTGAGGCAGACTGCTTCACCATCTGTCCAGGCGTCATGTGAGCAGAACTAATGAAAACAATGATGTATTAGGTTTTACTGACACAAAGAAACACTTTGACTTATTGCTTCAAGTGCCTTGCCCACCAAGGGAGTATATCTTTTATACAGCGCTGACATGACAACAAAAAGCATCTGACACCCCTTTTTATAAGAGCCTTCTGTCTGTTGCGGGTAATGTGGTGAAACGTTTCCATCATCTTTGCTGGGCGGCAGACTTTGGCATTGTTAACAGCAAACACTGTTGTGGCTGAGTGAGTTGTTTGGGTATGACAGACACGAAGATGAGGTCAAATGATTGTGTAGAAAACGTTTAAGGCTATATGACTCAGTCACATTCATTGTCAATATGGCCTCCTCCACCTCGAGTTGTTTTTGAATAACTTACAGTTGACTTAAGGATGTACAGTTCGTGTTAAGTGAGCTGCGGTGACTGAGATTTCACAGTCGAGTGGACAAATTGCCTACATTTCTCAAGATAAATTTCCTCATTTCCAGCAATCTGAATAGACACTAGCAAGTTTGATGAGCTAGTTGGGCAACCCAGATTACACGTATGCGTTTGTTTCTTCTCTACCAGGACAACCACCACACATCTTTCACTACGGCAGAGAATGACAGTCTATATTGTGTCTCCTTGCAACAGTTCTCAACCTTATTAGCTTGGTGTTGCATATAAAACAATTCAATGTGAACGCAGTTTTTTTACTGAGTAATTTCTGTGCAACCCAGAGTACAGGTATGCGTTTGTCAAAATGTACCTTTGCGCGGACGCAACATCTGATTGGCAGGTGTTCTCTTTGTGTCCGCAATGAAAAGTACGCCAGAATATGTTTGGGCCCTTTACAGTTTGCTAATTGCAGAATTGGTGGCATTCCATATATTTCCCTAGTACTTGGCAGAAATACTTTTTAAAATGTACAGCATTTTAGAGCTATCCTTTCACAAGCTCATTGAAAGAGTTTCTGGAGTTTTCGCCCATTCCCTCGAACAGAACTGGTGTACCTGGACTCAGGTTTGTAGACTTTCTTGCCCACTTTCTCAGCTCTGCTTGTAATTCTTTTTATTGAACCTGAGATCAGGGCTTTGTGACAGCCACCCAAAAAAAACATTGCCGTTGGTGTCTTTACGCAACTTTGCAATTAATGTTGCGTAATTACAGTCACTGCCCATTTGGGAGACCCATTTAAGCCTGAGTTTTAACTTGAAACATTGCTTCAATGTAATGTTCTTTCCTCATAATACCATCAAATCTTCTCAATTGTACACAGTTCTCTTGTCCTGGGGTTTAATACGTTCTGCTCTGGAGAATGGAACCTGTTTCCTTTCAGAATAATGTGCAGCCTAGACATTCCCGTGCCAATGATGCTTGCTTATAATTGTGGTACGTTCAGGAATATGGAAATTGTACCCAAGGATGAACACAAGGGCCAGCATCCGCTTCATTAAATCCCCCAAGGACAACATGTATTCATGATGTTGGTTGTCTTAAAATATATTCATAAAGGTACGCCTCCATTCAACACTCAAACTGTAAAATAACCAATCAGAAGCTTACGAAGGCATGACATTATCATCCAAGAATGCCAACATTCCTTAAAGGAACACTCAGTTGAATCTCAGTCTGTAAAAAATTGTATTCCTCATTAGTGTGGCGTTGAATGTTACTGGTTGGCGTTTTTTATGATGCAAAGCATTTTGAACTGCCTTTTTGCTGAAATGTGCTATACTAATCAGCTTGAGTGAGTGAGTGAGTGAGTGAGTGAGTGAGTGAGTGAGTGAGTGAGTGAGTGAGTGAGTGAGTGAGTGAGTGAGTGAAAATACTTTTGGTAATCCTAATTGACCTAATATTAAGAAATAAAAGGGCTGTCTGTTGTTGGGGTTTTTGTGTTTGTTTTGGGCACCATATGTGAATATCTGGTTTTAACCGGTTTCTGGGTTTTCTTTGACCTGATTAAAGTTCCAGTTCTGGAGAATTTCATGGTCCTTCTTTTAAGAAACCCATTAGTATTCTAGTTGGACTGAAAGGTTGCTTTTTGCCTCAAAAGGTGCATTAGAGCGCCTACCCTTTGTACAGTTCCCCAACATTTTTATTTATTTTTTTTCTATTTTCAGCTGAGAACTTTAAAAGAGAATTTCTAAATAACATATTTCACCAGCCGGAGAGAAACAATAAAAGGTGTATCTGGAACATCGTCTCCTTCAGGATTGTATTATTATCATTATTTATTATGCCTTATAGCTTATTAAAAGCCACAAGATTTCATGCTATTTCATTTTTATTTTCCAACAAGACTCAGCGCCTGTCCGCACTGCCATTGATGCCAAATGCTTGTTCAGTAACCACAGCATTCCTGTGTTGGACTGGCCTCCAAACTGGCCTGAATCTGAACACCGTGGAGGATCTATGGAGGATTGTCAAAAGGAAGATGAGAGACACCAGACCCAGCAGAGCATCAGAGCTGGAAGCTGCTGCTAAAGAAACCAGAGCGTCACACAGGGGGGGCCTCCAATAAAGCACTGAGGGTCCATGTTGAACATGCTTGTATTGTTTGTTTGGTTTGTTTGTTTGTTTTTTTCAATTATTTATTTATTTTGCAGACAAGGAATAAGAAACGCCTACAGCGATTTTATTTAACCTCATTTATTCATTTCAAGAGCTTGTCTTCTTTTGCCTTCTGATTTTTTCCCCCAATCTTCTTTACTTTAATCTTTTTTTTTCCCTCTTATTTTTGTGTATGTTTATTTAACAAAGCTGTGCGAGGAGTTCGGATACTTAAGGTGAAGAGGCCCTGAGAGGAAATATGCTCAGTCTTTAATGTTTAAACTGCTTTAACATGAAAGATCATAACATTCATGAGAGCTTCTGTCTCATTAGCGTGTTTGATGGATTAATATTTCAAAGCATGATTTTGTAAGCTTGGAAATAACATTTTGCCAAAGAAAACAGATAATTTGGCTGGTTAGCAAGATGCTAACCAGACAACAGAATTTCAAGACAACAACAAATGGATAAAACATGGAAGATTGAACTGGATTTCTTAAATGATGTCTGTCTTGAGTCTAGAGTTTAAATGACTCGCAACTCTATTCACTTGCTGACATTTTGCCATTTGCTTTATTGACTGTTAAAGAGCGAAATTTTGACAGGATTTGCACCAAACAAAACTTTCTCCACGACCCAAGAGTCTGCAAAAGAGAAATAATTGACCTAAATATTCCCGTTTCAGGTTCTGCGGCTTTGTGAAGTCAACGCATGTAAAATTGTCGATCTTCCAGCTTGACCAATAAGCAAATCGATTGATAAATGTATTCATTTGAGATTAAATTGTTAGAATATTCTGTGTTGGGGTTTTTTTAATTAAAGGGCTATCAAAAAATAAAACCTTTTTAGAGGTAAAATAAATGTGAACTTGACTGGATTTATTTTTGTTGTAACATTATCACATATTTTCTTCTATCCATGTGTGGGCAGAATGTGAATATCCAGATTTATGCTGGATATGAGCTTTGTACTTGTTAAAAATAAATTACATCAGATTTTGTTGCATCTGCAGCAGAACTTTAGTCCTTTGCTCTCCAGATTCAGTTCAGAACATTCTGTATTTTTCAGCCACAACAAGAGGCAGGCTGAATAACCTAAAAAAAAAAAATCATAAAAAAAAGTATTTACAGGTTGCTCTATCTTTCTGAACACGTTTACCCAAGGCGCTGTGTCACTATCGCCCCCTGCTGGCGGAACATCATCTGCACTGCAAAAGAAAGATAAAAAAAAAAACACACTCACACAATCAAAGAGTGTGCAGTAGACCGTGTTCAAGTAATACAAAATCTCTCAGTTGCAGATTATTGTGCAGATTGCAATTTGCAGCAGCAGCCACGCCGCGACGTGAAAGGGAGAGTAAACGTTGAATCAGGTAATTAATAAATAAATGCCCATGCGAAGCAGAGTGCTGCACTCCGGGCCTCCATCTGGCTGCTTTATCTGGATTCCAGTCCACGCTGCTGTAACCCTTCAAGCGCAGGATCCCTGGTCTCCCATGGGAACCAGGTGGTAGAACTGCTGCGGGGCATCAAGCTTTTTCATCGTCATGAAAATGGTGCACTGCAAATCAGCTTAAGCAGGGTCTGCTGTGTGGAGAGATAAATGTGACAGTAGGATAAGATTTTTTTTTATATTATTATTGTTTATATATATTTCAGGAAGGAAATAGTGGTGGTTTATTATGAATAGGTGATAATGGAAAACTTACATTGAGGTCTCAAAGTGCATGCTGAAATAAATATGCAAGTTTAACAGCTGTAGATGTGGATGGACTTGTTGGTCCCCCAGGAAACAAAGTGTGGAAACCCATAAAGTGAATTTATTCAGTTGGAGGGGAAATAAACCTGTTAGGGAATAGTAATTTGTTGTTTTGTTTGTTTGTTTTTTATATATTTTTTTAAAATATTATTATTATTTTGTAAGTTCATAGAGATTCATAGGAACCTCTAACTACTAATCTGTTTCCCTGTTTCCTCGGGCTATAAATATGAAATCACACAGAGGAATGTTTCTTTTAGCCGCTGGCCACTGAGCTTGAAGAGAAATCCCATTTTTCTCACCAACAAATACACAATGAGCAGGCTGGCGAAGGAGGCAGAGAAACGAACCAAGAAATATTAGATAAAGGGCCGCTACGCACCAACCACTGTCCCATTCTTTCTACCTGCTGGCTGGCTGTTCGTCCTCCTGACATAAACATAAACATACTGTCCAGGGCTGTGCATTGATACCACCATTGGTTTTGGATCATCCTTTCGCTCTTTTTGGACTATTGCAGAGCACCTTAAAAACTTGGTGTCCATTTTATTGTTGGACTGACATATCCGCAGAAACCAATTGTGCTTTCATACGACGTGGCTGTGGATGTTATTGTATCGCTCTCTCAAGGTCTGACACGTTCAGGTCCTATATGACTTTTAAAAAAGGGGCGGAATTGTGTATTTTCTACGTATATAGCCCCATTTCATAGCACATGAAGTTATTATAAAAATGCTGCATCTATCAAACTTAAAAGATATTTGATTTGGCAATTTGGATTGCCTAGTCAAATTTGGCAATCTAAATTGCAAATTTGAAATTGAGCCTCTGTCTCTTTAAGAAGCTCCCTCTCTCTCGTCTGACTCGCAGTTCCTCCCGGTGTTTGCTAATTGCTGCCGCTAGTCCGAAGTAGCTTAATAAAAAATAGGCGGGGATTTGTAACAAGCGTTCACGCACCACTGATTGGCTGAAATGGGAGCGTCAAGGATTTCTCAAGCATGCATGAAAGAATCAAATCAACACTCCAGGTATGTTTTTGATAAGGGAATAACACTGTAACATGATACACATTGTACATAATGCCAATACTTTAAACTGCAGGGTCTGTTCCCTAGTTAAGATTAACATTATTAGCAGCAAACACTAAGTATGAAGCAAGGGATCGATGTAGATAGAAACTTTATTAATCCCTTTGAGATTTCCCTTCAGGTAAATTGCAGTGTGGGAAAGTTCCCCATTCCCACTGTTATGATGATGTTTTGCCTGGGAATCTGACTCTTTAATACCGGGATGTTTTGAATACAAATCCAGTATTGTCACGGTCTTTCAAAATCATAATCAAAAGTTTACAAAATAAACTTCTGGTCAGAAATAAATCCTTTAGAATGAGAGAGTTCAAAAGATGACGCAAAGATTAATAGCAAAAGATCTGCATTTGTTTGCTCCAATCATACTCAGAAACTGCAAGAGGTTAGCCAAACACTCTATACACTATATAAACCTACCCAGAATTTAAAGTCTCATATTCCCACATTTATTTCCATCTTCACCGAGGACACCTGTAAATGCATCAACTTCTTTTTCTTTTTTTTTTAGCTAAAAGCAACATTTTGAGAAAACATTATTAACCAGGGACAGGACCTCATTCTTGCATCGTGCGCAAACTTTCTCCTCTCAGCAGAGCCTAAACAGGCTTATCATCCGACTTCAGAGGCTCAGAGGTAAGCATGGATTGCACGAGCACACAGAGGTTTCTCCGGCGGGGTCGCGGCCTCAGATCTCCGCGGGGGAGAGAAGAAGGAAACATGTCCTCCCAGCCATCATTTGGGCCCCTCACCCCACAGGGACTCCATTACGTTTGGCCGTAGCCTCTGGCCCCTTTCCGTCCAAACTCCACATCGTGATAAAAGGAAGAAAAACTCAAATTGCCCCGAGCCGGAACCCTCACAGGTTAGAGGCTGATGGAGCTTGATGGGAAAGCCAGTAATGACCTTCGGGATCAGCAGGCGGCGGGCCCCGGCTGCGACGGGGCCTCGGACTTTTGATCATAGGCAGCGACTTCCACAACTTAAATCTCTAAGCTGCGAAAGGGAGAGCGCCTGCGTTTCCAGAAACCTTCAAAGCAAAAAATAAATAAATAATAATCTCTTTATTTCCAAACAATAAGTAAAGTTTCCCTTCCTGCTACACCTTGAAAACAGAAACAATACATCCATGTATTTAAATAAATACATTTTATTTATTTTAAAAAATAGTTTAAAAAAATGTTTGTTTCCCTTTTAGATGAATTTTAAAAGCAGACTTGATCGCAGGTCTGTTTATCACAAAGATAAGTGTATTACATCAATGCTACATAATCTTTGAAACCTGAATGCTGAGTTTTCCTTCTCGCAACAAGAAACAAGAGTCACAGAGGTACACCAACCAAACTCGCCAGTAGAGGGAGCTCTAGGACACCTTATGAGATGAGAAAAGCCCATTCAAGGTCAAGAACAGACTGTCACGTCGATCAGCTGCTCTAATTCCTGTGATAAAAGTTTGATGGACAGCTTACAAAGAAGCGCTGGAGTTGAGATGAGGCGACCGAAACTGAATGAAATCCTGACTTTTAAGTTTTAATTTATGCACTTATGGCTCATGTGCTGGAATGGGAGCAAAAGCTTCACCTCGCTCCTACATAATGCTCCAATAAATGTCTTCATACCCCTTGAAATTTACCAGTGAGTGCGAGCTGAAAATTTTATGTATCTTAATTTAATTGTACGTGACAAACGGCAACAATTATGGATAATTTTCAAAGTTGTTTTGTGTATAAAATGTTAAAAAAAAAAAGATTTGTCTTCCACCCACCTGAGACAGTCTTTCCACTACCTGTTATACGCTGTTTTAATGTGGAAAAAAGTTAATATTTATATCCAGCCAACACTACTTGTAAAAGTGCGCTCATCATTAGAAGCAAAAACGAGGCAACAAACAACAAAAATGTTTTTCCTCCTGGTTTTAATAGGGAAAAGCCTCCAGCACAATTCGACTCGGCGCAAGTGGTCATTTGTCTCGATCCACTGGCGGCGAAGACAGTAAAAATAACATAAAACAATGAAGCACTCGGCCCGGCAGAATTTCTATGAAAAGAGAGAGAGAGAGAGCGCAACGTTATTGGCAGCAGTAACTCTGAATAACTGTAAGAATGGCAGTGAGAAAAGGTCACTGGTGTGTTTTCCAGCAGTCTATAGCAACGTTACTAAAATCGATAGCTGAGTGTTCTGCTGGAAATATCTTAATGTGACAAGTTTTGGCCATTCAGATATTTAAATGTCAAAAGAATTTATATATATATTTTTAAAAGAACTATTAAGACAGTATTACCTACAAGAAATACACACATTACCTACTTTCCCAGCGTCTCTCAGAGGCATCGCTAGTTGTGGCAATGTTACACAAGGATGTGAGAAGTACAAGAATCGTATCTTGCACATCTGAGTCAAAGATTAGGGCAAGAACCTTTACATTAACACTGAATGTAAAGAGTAGACCTTTAGAGAAGTAGAGAAGCTAAAGCAGTTTTAAGGTGATCAGGTTCAAAGATGACGTGCAGCCGCTTTATGTCTAACTCTGAAAATAGAAAATGTAGGTCATCTGGTCTTTTACGTCAGTTAATCAATCAATTAACTGATTGATTTGATCTGGGTTCATGGATAAACTTCGATTATTTTCATCTGCATAATAGAATTTTGGCCTCTTATATAATATTTTTTACAAAGTGGAGTCATGTACACTGGAGCAGTGGTCCAAACTTTACGCCCTGTGGAATTCCATATCTAACTGGCCCGATTCAGCCGAACATACCCAGTTTATTTGAGCAAAAGGTGAATTTCCAAGTTTGAAGTAGGCATGATTAACAAGAAAAAAAGAGGAAATCTGTCCTTGCCTCAAAAATCCAACCTGACTGCCTTGGGCTATTCTCAGTGGATAGAATAGTTTTCCCCCAATCCAAAATTTGTGGATTCGATTCCAGTTTGCTCCTGCTACATAGAGGACGCTTAACCCCAAGTCGCTTAGTGATCTGTGAATAAGTCTATGAATGTGGGAGCAAATGGATGATGCAGCCCTAATGTAAAGTACTATATAAATTTGTTCCATTCACCATTGACATTTTGGCATATGCTTGTGTTTTTACATTCTCCTTTTCTACACAGTCCACGCCTGCAGAGCGTCTCATAAAATGTGCGCACATCTGTGTACTTTCCTCTGCTCTTCAGCAGTCTCCGTCTCCAGAGAAATTTCTCCCAGCTTGTACAAAGCCCTTTCTCTAAAGATACCTTCATTAGAAGGAAAAAAAAAGAAAACATAACCTTCCAAAGAGGAGGAGGAGGAGTTCAGCACTGAAACAGAAAGGATCAGAACCGCATGCTGCAGGATGCGTGGAGCGCATCTTGTGATTCTGTGTCCTGCTGCCTCTCGGATCAAGAGAGGGAGAGAGGACTGAGTGGAATAAGGGTCAGTCCGGGGATTGTCCTGAAAAGGAGAGGAGCTATTTCTGACCGTGTGTGTGTGTGAGAGGAATGGGTATCTGTTTTGTGTTTCTTTTTGTGCCGGTGCAAAAAAGGGACGTAATTATTCCCAAGCAGCACAATGAGCAGAACCACGTTCTTTGAGGTAAGTCACCGTACACTTTCTTACTGACACGTGACCTTTTAAAAATTAAGAAACCAAGGCTTGTGTTAAAGGAGATTCAAAAAATACATAAAAACATTTGGGCAGTTTTAGAAACGTAAGCAGTATCAAGAAAGTGTCAACTTTTTAGGCCTTCTAAACTGTGTCTTGGTTTTGCTCATGTCTCACGTGGTTTGATGATCACTAATGAAGAAAAAGACTTGTAATTTTCTTTAACAGCATCAAGCCTACGAGCTAAAGCTAATTACAACTTTGTTCTGGGAACCTTGCCATCGCCAGAAGCTCAACAGCAAAACTGGAGAGCAAATGAACAACTATTTAAATAGTTTATTAGAGGGTGACGAAACCTGATCTCTTGAGAAACACGTCATTCTGACTGCTTTTTTTTTAGTTTTCATGAGAAACTGTTTGAACTTGTGTCCCTTCTGCTGAGGATGCAATTAAAGGAAGTACTTGTCTGCAGGACAGAGCAGGCTTTGTTTGTCGTTTCAAGATGCTAAGCTAACTAATTGTTCAGCATACGAAAGATACTGGCATTGAGCGTCCTGAAATATTAAAGGGAACAGACATATTTTTGAAAACTTTTGAAGAAACTGCCATTCAACCGCACCATAGCACTACACAAAAAGCCACTGTGTTAAAACAATCCGATATGGCGTATCCTGCTAAACTAGTCCTGGGTCAGACATGGACCACGACAAGATTGAACTATGAATTTGGCCCACATAAATTTACCTTTTTTAGTTTACGTCTGAATGAAAATTGCTGACTTCCAAAGTGACATTTTTGCACAGTTACATTTTGAAAGGAAAAATTATAGTAAATAAAGCTTGTTTATGTAAATGCTAGCTTAACAAGTAAAAAAGTAAAAGGCTTTTAGGCTAGACTTTGGCTAACTGGTGTGAGCCAAAGTCTCTGGCATTAGCTAGTCATTAGCGCAACAAGGCCAGATTACAATTGTTATACATTTACCATTGTGTTTGGTTAAAATAACCCAACCTATGTCTGCTATTTTTTCAGTCAAAACAAATTTCTTGCGTAAGATTGACTTAATACAACTTGTTGCATAAAAATCTAATTCTCATTAAAAGTGGTTGGCGAAAGCTGACACACAAAACATTTCTACATAATCACTATTTTACTCAATCGCACACAAGCACTTTTGGTTTATGTCTAATGGTACAAAAGTGAAGCATCAACAAATGTACATGCCAACATTTATAGCCCAAACTAATTTAGCATGAGTGTCCCTGTCGGCCAAACACTTAGCTGATTTATTTTAGCCGGGCAGCCGTTTGTAGTAAAGAAAAAAAAACAACAACTCTGTATCACAAACTGACCCGAGTGAAGCCCGTGGTTTCATAATAACCAATAGCGGGAGCAATTATTTGTACAATATACTTCTCAAATACTGTATACTGTATACTGTAACAATGTCTGGGATTGTTTTGCGATGTCTTTTTGTAATTTTTGCACGTCTTAGATTTGGAGTGGTCATAACATATTCAGGTTTGAGATCACAGATGTTGAACACACTTAGTGACACTCCTTTATACGCTAACTTACAAGTACATTTATGAAAAGTTACTTGGTGACTATATAACATCCACTCCAGTCTTTTACTTCTAACCTCAACATACAGACAGATTCGTGCTGGTTTAGACTCCTCCGATGAATGCTCTTTTACAATGCACGTGGCATGACTCATTTTCTCTTTCTTGACTGTGCACTCAGCAAATCTTCAGGTATCCATTAGTGGATTATTACACTGTCCAGTAAAGGAACCAATTTAGCCGGGACAGCTCTGCTGAGCAGCACAGTATGGAGTGCTTTCAGGGCAAATTGTGGGCCCATCCAGCGCCCTCCTTGCATATGCCGTACATCACTACTGACGTGGACTAATTAAGACGGAAACGAGAGACGCACAGATCTTCTGAGGGGAGCGATCGTCATTATTCAGAGCGAGATTGTTATGCTTTGAACATCTTGGATACCTAGAAGTAGGAGTAGCTACAATGAGTCATTTATTGGTCATCTCATCCAAAAATTGTAAAAATGAAAGATATCCTGCAGAATTAGCACCTTAATTTGGTAGAAGGGTTTGAGTCCTCATGTGACTGTTTTACATGACAGACAGAAGCTTCTGATACAGTACAGAAAATGTGAAACAATCATTGCATTTAAAGTTTACTGGAAGCTTCGATTGGAAGAACATTTTGAACGTCTAAAATGTGAAAGTCTGAATTTCTGTATTATTTCTTAGCTTTTTGACATGGGTTTTAAAAATTGCAGTCAGGCATATTTACAATGACCTACATAAAAATATATATTTGTAAAAATGATTTATTTGAAATAAAGAAAATTTAACTATTGTGATGCGTATAATGGTGGCTCAGAAGGTAGGTGTTCATCCTGTAACCAGAGGGGGTTGCTGGTTCGGTCATTTTGCCGTTTTGCCCCTGGGCAAGGCACTTAAAGGCACTTTGGAGTCCTCTGACTTGATAAAGCGCCATACAATTGCAGACCATTTACCGTTCACTTGGACAACAAATTGCTTTCCATTATTAGCTTATGGGGTGGTAAAGGTGATGTTTACATCATTTTCCAGGTGGAGGTCCTTGATGCCACGACTAAGGAGCAGCTTTGTTTTTTAGATAAGGTATGCCGACCCATTTTGGCGTGAACTGACACACAAGCATCAAAGTTTAAATAATTGCAAAACTCATGGGTATTAATTCAATGGGTACCAATACTTTCTGCTTGTATTCTGATCAGGTGGATCCTCACTCTACAATAGGAGATATTAAGAGTCTGTTTTACAAATCATGTGAGTTTTTATTATTATTATTATTTGAATACCTCTCTCTGTAAATGGATTTACTGGACAAAGACGAAGATTAACACACTTGTTCCAATGACCTGAACACACTTGATGTAATACCTCTTCCCCCGGAGAGGTTTCCTGTTGAAAACAATTTCCTGTTTGTTTCCTCAAAGCTTTGCAGCGGTTTTCTGCCGTAAGCTCGTCTCTGGTCAAGAGATGTTGCTAAATGTTTGCCAAGCCTGAGGCTGTCGGCTTCTATTAGAGCAGAGCAGCTTAACGTTATTCCATTGCGGTCAATTATTGCAAGGCCTAAAGTCAAAAAACTCTTTATGCAATGCAAGCTCCATGCAGCCGTGCCTCTGTGTGAACGTATACGTATTTTATGTGTGTGTGTGCGTGTGTGCGTGTGTGTGTGTGTGTTTGGTCTGCTCAGATCCACAGTGGTACCCAGCAAGACAGGCACTAAGACTTGATACCAGTAAGTGGCTATTTTGTCATTTCAGTATTAAATGCATTCATTACAGGTACTTAATAAGCAGCATGAGAGCTAAGTGGTGATCTAATTTGTGTAACTGCTATGTTTTTTTGCAGTGTGGAGGTAAAAGTGGGTATAACTGGGTAGATTTAGATTGAGGATTTACTAAGTAGAAGCTTTTTGTAGACATGGAAAATGATGTAGAGTGCCTTTAAAAAAAGCACAGACGGTCCCTTTAACTTGGTCACATCTGTCACTTTACAAACTTCACAGTATTTTATGGGGATTTTAAGTGACACAAAATTGTGTCCCCGAAGGTACATGATGCATGGGACTTGTCTTTACTAATTATGCTCAATTTAAGTCTATAATTTAGGACAGGTCTTTGACTGGGCAGTTCTAACTCATTAATATCCACTGTTTGTCTGTATGTCTAAGGTTCACTGAACTGCTTGGAGGTGATCCTCCAAATCTGGGGGTTAATAACATTTTATGTGGCCCTCAAGACTTTAGAGAGACGAAAAAAACAGAGCCGTCAAGATAACGGTTGTGTGCTTAAATACTAATTTATCAATCAAATCAAAGCAGTTTTTACTTGTATACTGCCAAATTACATCATTGTGAAAACATAATTAATACTGTTTAGTCTTACAAACAGCTATTTATTAATATTTTCACAGTTTGTTAAATTCTGCCACAACCACCCCTTTGACGACATTCGTGATCATATGTGGCCAGAAATGAAAGTGACTTTCAAATTTACCTTGCTGTGAAAAATTGCACAGTTTGAATTTGCTCATAGAGCTATTAGGGACAATTATCCCACGGGAAACTCTAAAAATGCCATCCGATTAGCAGGGCACGCTACCTATAATCTGGACGAAAGCTCCAAGTGGAGAGTGTGTGAACGAAAAACCCCTGTAGAAAAACTCAATAAACATTGTGCGTAAATACATTTTCCCCTTTTTAAGGGGGAAAGTCGCTCAGAGACGATGAGATCTTACAGAACCTACCAGTGGGAACCACTGCCACCATGTACTTCAAAGATCTCGGGCCACAGTTAGGTTGGACTACAGTGAGAAGACCACGCTTAGATTTTACTAATGCACTATTTTACCTCACTAACATCCTAACACCAGAGTTAATACACGCCTATTTTGTCTTCAGGTCTTTTTTGCTGAGTACATCGGAGCCCTGCTCACATATCTCGTCTTCTTTTTTCGAGTGCCATATATCTACTCTCATACATCTGCCCTTACCTCCAGACCCCATCCTGTTGTTACGTAAGTAGAAAACAAGAAAATGTCAGCCAAAATGATTTGTGCTAGCCAAACAAAGCACAAATCATAACAAGCTACAAGCCAAAGTCCACTTCCTGTCTTTGTGCGATTAAAGTCGTTTGTCCAGTTGCCTGTTTTTTGATAAAGATGATGATTGTTATATTTTTACCAACTGTAATGTTTAATTCCCCTCCAACCGAGGGCTGATGAGATACGTGCGTTCAAAGCAGCGTTTTTCCGTGTTTTTTTTTTTTTTTTTAAATTTCCTACAGGCTTCTGGTATCACTAGAGGAAAGCAGAGTTATAAATACACGTGAAAATAATCTCACTAATCAATAATCAGATATTATCAACAATCTCAATAATCAGATTGATCAAATTAGATAGATACATACATCTGGCAGCATCCATCAATTTAGCCATAATAAACACATTGCTTGGCTAAAAAGTGGCTTGAAACTTAACCGTCTTTTATGGTCTTAAGTTTCAGTCGTTTTGAATCAGGTAGAAAAGTGAGTAGTTCACTGCCTTCACTAAATTTCACTTACTGGGTGATGCACCATCTGTCTGCTACATGGACGAGAAAACAACTTCACAGAACCTTCCTTTAAAAAATCCAAACTAATAAACACAGTTTTCCTTTGACCTTAGACCTCTGACCTCGTTTGGTTGTGTCCACCAGACTGGCCTGTGTCTGCCACACGATCCACTATGTGAAGAGGCTGATGGAGACCATTTTTGTGCATCGTTTCTCCCATGGGACAATGCCACTCGGGACAATAGTCAAAGTGAGCTTCACTACGCCTTCTGTACGACTGTTAGCTACAAGACTTAGCCCTTGATGAATGTTGCTGTACAAAAATTACATAATACTTCATTTGAAACTTTTTTTTTGACAATTAACAATGTTGTGCCTTTTCTGTAGAACTGTGCCTATTACTGGGGTTTCTCTGCCTGGTTAGCCTACTACATTAACCACCCTCTTTATACACCTCCATGTAAGTCCAGCCATGTACAAATATTGAGGGATTATCTACCTTATCCACTTATTGTAATATATATATATATGTATATATATATATATATATATATATATATATATATATATATAGATATATATATATATATATATATATATATACATATATAGATATATACATATATATATATATTACACTCATCTGGTAAACTTGGACATCAAGGTTATTGTTAGCAAAACTGGTAGCATAATCTTCTGACAATCATGATTATTGCTATGCCTCCTTTTGTCCACCTGGGGGCATAATAGAAAACTCAAATCTGTTAAAAACTGGAATTTGTTGAATTTACAATGAAATTATGTCATTTTAGTTATTGCACTGTTATTAATATAACTGTTGTTGCTACATTAGAAGAGTGGTTGCTTGATTTTGAGACGATGGCAGAAAACGTAACAAAATCTTCGGTAAACAACAGGACTCATCAAGTCCCCTATCTTGGTATTTGTAAAATGTGCATTGATTGCACATGGTACCATTAGAGTAGGAGGCCGTATCAGACAATTTTGCATAACTTTAATAATGACTTTAAACATTTACGTCCGCATGCAGCCTTTGGACTTCCCATGTCAAGTATTATTGCTGTTATGGACGCCACAAATACAGGAAACCAAGGCTACACAAGAATAAGAATGATTTTTTTTTATGTGTTGTGACATTTCATGCAGCATTTCAAGTTGAAATATTTCTGTTACAGCATACGGAGAATTTCAAGTCAAGTACGCACTATTCACATTCGCGGTACGTAAACCCAGCCTCACACTGGGCAAAGCTAAACTCAAGACTTCTGATCTGTGAATTTCTGCTTTAGATGTGTGAAGTGGGCAACCTCTGCATCCATATGAGTCTGAGTAATCTAAGAACAGACGGTGAATTGTTGATCTTTTTTTTTTTTTTTTTATAAATTCCATTTCTTTTAAAGACTTGAGCCAACTAAAGTCCTTTTCCCTTCCGATTGTTTATTTTTCTCGTTTGTGGAAACATCAGGGTTCAGAGTGAGAAGGTTTCCTACGCCAACCAAGAACCCCTTCACATGGTTGTTTTTCTTTGTGTCCTGTCCAAATTATACTTATGAGGTAACATTTACAGCAGCTGTCACATGACATTACACAAAATAACATGTACCGTAAATTTTTAAAACAGCTGTGAAGTTTCATTGTTTAATTACAATCCCAATATGTCTGTATGCTGTCATTTGTCATCCGTAGGTAGGAGCTTGGTTGAGCTTCACAGTCATGACCCAGTGTCTTCCAGGTATGTGATGCACACATCCGTATTTGGGCAAAACCAGAGATTCACCAAGAAATTAGCTGGTGACCTGAATTTGGAGATTTCCAGCTTAAATGGCCAAGACCCTTGAACAGGCAGTCTGAAACTCAAACAGATCATCTTCTTCTAATTAGTAATTGCACCGTGCGTAACAGTTTTCAGGTTGCAACTGCAGACAACAATCTTCAGTGTTGAGGTTGTTACTGAGGGAAGAAGACTCAAAATGTATCCATTATTTGAATATACTCACTGAAATGGATGTTTTAGTCACTGTAGCCATGCTAACCGCGCCAATCACTAATATAAGAAGTTAAAGTCAATTTGCAATGTGAACTTTGTAATCATTTTGTGTTCTATCTTATCCACATTTGGACATCACGTTTGTGTCTAATACAAATAATTCATAAATGCTAATGGCAAGAAGGGTAGAAACAATATTTTGAATGCTGTTCATAGAGCATAATTTGGAAAACGGTATCGCAGTTTTATAAAAACCACAGATCAAAGATCGCCTGTTACAGTAACATGTCGCAGCTTTTCATTGTATGTTTTGTCTTGCAGTGGCGATATACACTTTGTTCGGGTTCGTTCAGATGACGATCTGGGCCAAAGTGAAGCACAGAGCCTACATACGAGAGTTCAAAGACTACCCAAGTGTCCGGATGGCCATTATTCCCCTGATTCTTTGATAAGTGCTTAGGCTTGTGCTATTGTTTTCTTGAACCCAGCACTATGCAATTTTAATACTGATGGGCTTAAAAGACGCAATGATTTAGAAATGCACTACAGCAGAGCCTTCGAGACCTCCTGGGAACATTTTCTTTTCTTTTCAGTTTCACCACACATGAACAAAAGTTTTTAGCAGTGACATAAGCATAGCGTTTTACCATGCAGCTTTAGTTTTTGTGCTAAAAAAATCAAGCTGTTTAGATCATAATACAGAATAAACGTTTGTAAAAAAAAAAAAAAAAATTAATAAAAAAAAAAAACCAGTTTATTACTGCATTTTCTGCTTGACAAAGAATTATTTTTAGTATATTCATATTAAGCACAGGTGGACACTGTCTAAGTGATTTCTATTAATCCAAATATGTCCAACTGAAGTCCTGAAGGGCTCAGCGTCCTGCAGATTCAGCAGCTGATTTAGCTCCTTATGATGCCACTAATGTAGGTGGGAACATGCCAGTGAAACTTTATATCACTTCTGGTGTTTTGAACCAGAGAAACATCAGCTTGCAGGACTTTGCTCCCTCAGGACTGACGTTCCAACACCATTATGTTAACAAAGTCTAACTAAATGTATCACTGCTCTCTGTGTTTTATTTACACTTGTTGCATCATTTTTATTTACCTGGCTAGCTTGTTCAGAAAAGCTCGAGGGAGTATTATTTTTGCATCTCGATCATAAAACCAGCAAATTGTTCTCATTTCATAATTCATCAACTCTCTTTTTTTAAAAGAAAAAACTAAAATTAAGATTTTGCCAACTTTAGCCAACAAATGTTAGAAGTAATGACAGTTCTTTGTAAGTAAGTGCCTAAACAAACTGATGTTAAGAGTAAAAGTTTAGAGTCGCTTTTGTGCTCTCAGGGGGAATGCTGCTGAAGCATTTAGTCATTACTTTGTCAAGCTTTTCACTGAAAACATTGAAAATGTGCAGCAACCATTCAACATCAACATGTAGAGGCTTTCGCTACGTAGTTACAATATAAAACAAACGTTCTTCTGTCAAAACTCAGGTTTTATAATAAAAAAGAAAATGTGTCTTAACTACAAATGAAGGTGCACATCTTAAACAAACATGCACTTTATTTGATTTGATGCTTCTCAGAAACATTCACATTCATTCCTCGCCCTCCAGCGACACCAAGTGTAATAAATGTGAGCAAAAAACAAAATCAGAGCTGGACATGTATAAGAAAAGCATTTAGAAGATTTAAACGTTCAAAGAAAAAGAAAAAAGTTACAACGGGCTGAAATGGGCTTGCAGCAGCCGAAGGATTTTGTAGTAATCAGTAAATGCATTTCACTAAAATACTGTCAAAACACAGGAGATTGTGACGCTTGTAATCAATAAAGTGCAAAACAAAAAAAAAGATGAAAAACTAAGCTTGTTCAAGTGCTTCTTTCACAGGGATACAAAGGCAGTTGAAAAGTTTCTCGCTTGGCATTTGAAGCAGAAAGTACAAAGAGCTACGTTTTCTTCCAAGCCGACACTGAACGCATTTTCATTAGGGTTGTGCTGATAAAACCTTAATTATGAAAGCGCAATTAACAATAGTCGCACCACTGTTGCCGACTTAGCAACTTTGTCTCTATATTCAGTGACTTTTCAGACAAAAAAAAATTGGTATCCTTCAAAATTGAGATCGGCTTTTTAAAGCCGATCGGCCAGAAAACTGCATTCGGTTCACCCCTATATAGTTCAAGTCTGTAAAACCCGGTTCTAAGGCGAGCAGGGAACATGCAGCAGGCACATAAATGCTCTACTAAACTAACTTTGCTTTATCAAAACGCAAAAAAGAAAAGAAATTGATTCACATGACTTCCTTCTTCTACACTTGTTTTAGTCAAGTAAAACAGTCCGTTCAGTTAAATCTGATTTCAGAGCTTTTTTTTTTTTTTTTAAACGATGCCAGAGTAGAAGCTGTACAACAGGTCACTAAAATCAATGGAGCAGTGAAGCGAACACCTGGAGCTCCGGTCCGGTTTGGTTTACTTCCTGTAAGACTTGATGGCCGTGGTTTCAATGTACCGCTGTGCACCGGCAGCTTTCGGGTGCAGAACGATGGCGTCGTCCTCTCTGGACTGCTGCTTGGCAAAGTTCACAAACACCTGCAGGGACAGTTGAAGATCAGATCAGAGCAGAAAAGACTGAAAAAATAAAAAGAAACGACTTCATGTTTTAACATTGTAATTAGTCAGAAACACAAGCACTGGCTCTCAACACTGTACACATCTCTGTTGAAATTCCACATTTGTGTGATGTAAAAAAAAAAAACAGCAGCAAATAATAGTAACTCAGTTTAAACTTAATGCAACATGTATCCTTTGCAATTGAGTTGGATTAAAACATTCCAAAATATTGGGATGGAATTAACCAAAAGAACAAAAATACTCACAATGCTACACGGTGTTAGTGGTATCATGATGTGGGGTTGTCTTTTATCAGATGCATCTTTTTTTTTTCATTGCATATGAATGGAATTATGAAGAAATTCAAATACGAGTTAGCTTCGACCCAAAACATTCAAGGTGAAGAGGAACTTCATTTTTCAAACCAAAAGCTGTTTTTGAATTAAAATCGGTCCTAGCAAATTATCAGTTTAAGGGTGTACACTTTTAAAGCAACTAGATTGCCATTTTTTATTTTTATGTTTTTCTCATCAAATATTTGCTTGTTTTCCTAATTGAATTATGCAGAACAGCTGTAATATTAAAGGCAGAAAAAGTTTTAAATAGCCTTTTTCATATGGTTTTTACTTTTCAGAAAATACATAGAGGTGTACACTTTGTAGGACCATTGCAAAATATTCTACTGAGGTCAAATGTAGTAGAAAAAAAAACTCAAACTCCGGATTGTTTATGTGTGTGTTGACCTGGTCGAGAGTCGTCTGGGACACGGAGTAGTCCTCTATGTTTAGCTTGTCCTTGTTAGCCAGGACCATTTGAAATATCCTGGCCAGAGATGGAGAGGAGATCTTATACTGCAGAGTGTTGTAGTGCTTCTCCCTCTGGATGGAGCCGGGGAAGGTGCTCTCCATGAACGCCTCGGCAGGGTTCAGGTCCGGCAGACGGCCGGGCTTGGCCGCCCTGATCTTCATGGTCACC
Organism: Poeciliopsis paucimaculata; assembly: GCA_903067055.1. NCBI lineage: Eukaryota > Metazoa > Chordata > Actinopteri > Cyprinodontiformes > Poeciliidae > Poeciliopsis > Poeciliopsis paucimaculata. The sequence continues at coordinate 635 of CAEGAD010066666.1, read as the reverse complement.
ACATAGCCGTCACCGAACCTGGTTCGCGATAGCAACATTATCGAGTTATGTTTAGCGGGGTCGGTTACTGCTACTAGAAATGAAACGAGCGCAAAGTGCAACGACTGACTTGTATTTGAGATGCTGAATAGTTCCCAGACATTTGAAGGATCCATTAACCATAATGGCTAAGCGGGTACAGAGCGCTTCGCATTCTTCCATGCTGAACGAAATAGCAATTGCATTGTGAAGCGACATCTGTAAGCTTGTGTGGAGCTCAACCCACAGCGACCCTCGGTTTACCTGTGTGAGGTGAGGACCACTGCTCTTCTGTCCTGAATGACACTCATGATGGAGTTCCAGAGGAAGCGTCTGGAGAGGGGGTCCATGCCTGTGGTGGGCTCATCCTGAGAGGCAGGAAGTAAACCACGACAGCCATATTTATATATCTTCACAGCAGAGTTTCGTCGGTTCTACCTTGAAATGCCGGATGGTTTAATGCTCACCAGCAGCACCAGAGCAGGACAGCCAATCATGGCGATGGCGGTGGAGAGTTTCCTCTTGTTACCTCCGCTGTAGGTCCCAGCGCTTCGACCTGCGTACTCTGACAAACCCAGCTTCTGGATGGCCCATTCAGCCACCTGAAGAAGACAGAA
>CAEGAD010066662.1:0-10131 GCA_903067055.1 Poeciliopsis paucimaculata | reverse complement strand
AAATCCAATGCGGTGGCATGCAGAGCCCAACTCGCGAAAATTGTGTCACTGTCCAAATATTTCTGGCCCTAACTGTACATCGGAGTCCCAGAGCCTTAAAATTGGCTTTACAACCTTTTCCAGGCTGATAGATCTCAATGACCTTGTTTCTCCTCATTTCACGCTGTCAAAAAGGTTCTATTTAATTAATTTCTCGATTTTACAGGTCTGGCAGTAATCAGGCTTGAGAAAAATTGAATTCAACTTTTTTAAATAAAAAAAAAAAAGAAAAAGAAAAAAAAGGTTAAACATAGTTTATTCATGATTTAACAAGTGGGTAATTTCTTTTTCGCATAGGTTTCTTTGGATTACTTTTCTTTTAATAAATGAAGTCATCATTTGAAAACAACATTTAGTATTTACACAGTCTATCTCTGACTGATGGAAAATCTGTAACACTTTATTTAAAGGGGTGTGCATAAGACTGCAGTGGCACTGTCATAAACATGGTATAACACCTGTTATGAACATGAAGGTTTCTTCATGAATGTTTATAACCATTGTCATGAAGTGTCATTTGGTAAATAATGGCACTTTTCATACAAAGTTGACATTTTGCATGAACATTTAATGCAAGTTTTAATGGAACTTTGGATTAAAATTGCCGTTATTTACCAAATGACACTTCATGACAACAGTTCATAAACATTTATGAAGAATTCTTCATGTTCATAACAGGTGTTATGAAGGTGTTATGACATTGTTGATGACATTGTCATTTCAGGCACTATTCTGAAATCACAACCCTTCAGAAAAAGTGTTACTGGAAAATTTTATGAATGCAAAGCTTTGCTACAGAATTGTGAATTTTATGAAGCCATTATACAGCAGCAAGAGAAAATCAACAGTCACATCATCTAAATGTCATGATTTAGCACCAGATTAGTTGCTACTCTTTTACAAATCATTTTTGCCTTATACTGGTTTGGAAAATATGGATGAGTTATTGTGAAGACAGGTGAAGCAGAAACCAAATTTCTATATTAAGTAGGAATTGATGATTCGCTAAAACCAGAACCAGGCCAGCTTTGGGGACAGTGGAGCATTTCTCAATCTGTGTTCTTTTCATCTGCAAAATCAAATGATTAATAGGACCAATGTGACAAAGACAGTTTATTGTTTCATACCTCCTCCATGAAAATATGCCAGAGGTAGTCCCCCTACACTCTGATTTTTGAAGTCTGATAAGGACACCTAGTGGATCTGAGCTGAAATGCAGTAAGTAGTGTTTCTTGCATCCTGCATTTTCTCCCCAGGACCCTAGCGCCATGCCGCGACCCACCTCTCAGGACCTGGCTGGGTTCTGGGACCTGCTGCAGCTCTCCATTGACGATGTCAGCATGAAGTTTGACCAGCTGCAGCAGATAAAGAATAACAACTGGCGACCAATTGACAGCCCAGAAAAGAAGGTAAGGAGTCAGAGTCCAGGTTGGTGACTTTTTTTCTTGTGGAAGCAAAAAGGAAAACACACATGCAAGTTGTAGGGGGGGAAGGGGACTTATGACCATTGTCTCCATCTTCCTGCAGCCACCAGCTCCCGTACCAAAGAAGACAGTAAGACAGAAGAGTGCAGTGACCAGGGAGAAATCCCTGGACCTCCCTGACAGGCACCGGCAGGAGGCACGCCGGCGGCTCATGGCAGCCAAACGTGCAGCCTCTTTCCGGCAGAATTCAGCCTCAGAGAGAGCGGACAGCATTGAGATCTATATTCCAGAGGCTCAGACTAGACTTTGAGAAAACGTTGGATCAGGGATCTGTACCTTTCCCTGCTCCTGTGCTCCAGCAACTCGAAAACTAGCCTTTTTGTCTAGACTGCTTCTCTTTCAACTCCTCCTTTATCCATCTCTGGTCTGATAGCCATCCTCAGTGCCCATCAACTGGACTGTAGGATGTGCCGAGGCTAGACTTCCATTGCCAAAAACGTACATCTGACATGGGTTGGTTGGATCTTTGTGTTGGTTTGTTGGTGATCAAGATCTACTATCTCTCTCATGTCTTGGATGGACACATCTGTAGTTTTTCAGCATTTGCAAAGTGCCATTTTAAGAGGAAGAAAAGTGCAGCTTTGAAAACCTTACCAGCAACCACACCTTGGAGCTAACCATCAATGTGTTTATTTGGAGTGCTATAAAATTGGTCAAAGTTTATAACCTGTCACTATTTTTTAATCCCTACAGATTACCTTTGCTTCTGCAGTCTTTAAAGGATTGAATCAATGGCTAAATATCACCAATTTGTTGAGTTTGAAAAAGTGCCAATGCTTGAAATACCTCAACTACGTGCACATGGTACAGGTTACCTATTCAAGGTGCTTCAGGCAATTCCTACTAAGCTTTTGATTGGTTAGATGTGAAAAATGCAGCCTTTTACCATGTCTAGTCATGATAAAATAATAAGGTGTGCATCTTAATAAATCTAAATATAATTGAAAAGTTTATTTATTTCAGTAATTCAAATCAAAAAGTGAAACTCACAAACCGATTAATTCACTCTTAATTGGTAATTATGACTTGTACTAATTACAAGTCATAAGTACATTTTTGGGTACTAATGAAGCCCAAAAATCTGTTTAACAAATTTTGAATATTATGTAAGAGAATTTTTTTTTAAATATTTAATTATAGTGAAACATTTGACTGTACCTTTTCGAGTCACAGTTTTCCTTGCACTCAACTTCCCATTTATGTTATTCTGATAAATGGAATATTGGTAAAAAAAAATACTTTTTGTGGCTTACCCTCCTTGTGGAGTTTGTATTTAATCTATGTTACATACCTTTTCCCTTTTTGATGTGAATGTCTTGAAAAAATGTCTCATTTAATCATATTTTACTTTATTCAGATGCACCTAAGTTCAGTGACCTGTTGTAGAAATAACATCTACTTGCTGTTTAATGTGCACCTTTCACAGCGGTTTTCTAAATATCCAATGTTCATGTTGCCATCTTTCAGACATTTACTTGAAGCTGTAAACCTGCAAGTCTTGTGCCAACATTTTCTTCATGTCAATGCAGTAGAGAAGAAACAAAAAAAACTATAAAAGTTTATGTAACTCCTTAGGTTAAAATGTGTAGACAAATGCACTTATGCACTTAATATAATTCTCAATATTTTCAAGGGAAATGTACATAACCAAGTTCATAATAGTACTGTTGTATTTTTTTAATTGTGAGTGGGAATGTTATGCTGTTATTCCCCCTCCTTATGTTTGCTTTCGAAATATCTGGATGATCAGAGGCACATAGAATTTTGCTGCTCAGTTTTCATAATTTCCCAAACACTTTCAAGTTGCGCCTTCAGTCCACAGCTAATGAGGACTGATAAGAAGTAACCATCAAAACGTAAACAAAATGTCAATATTTCTTTAAACTATAAACTGCTTTTTGATTTTAAATATACTGAAAATCTCCATGTCTGTGGTAGTGTCCCCAAGCATTATCATAACAAAGTCCCTCTAACGAAAAGATCAGAATTAACAAACTGAAACTGGGCCAAAGGATTTCCTGGGGGATGCAAATATTAAGTCTCAAATAGTAGAAACTTCACAAGTACATTGCTAAAAAATTGCATAAAATGGGAGGGTAATGTTTGAAAAAACTTGAAACAATGCTCAAACAAGCTGTTTCTCCTCCCCACTATGACAGAAAATAACTATTTGTGGGATAATTCATTCTAAATCAGCACAAAACTAGTCAGAAAGAATATTGTATTCTACAATATCTACTCGATTGGGGTATTCTGTTGCAAGATGTCTCCATTTTTGTTTGTTTTGTCGTGGTGAGCCTCAGTATGTTACATATGTTACAGTATGGTCAAATTGGCAGTGCAGATTTTGGTTTGTGTGCATGTTAACAATAATTAAAAAGGTCTATGTTTTGAACAACTGATAATAAGATAAATAACCAATTTTTAGATATTTCTGGTGGGTAAACCTCTTTTAATGCTACTAATAATTTTATGTTTTGTTTTTATTCAAACTTCTGTAAATCATTGAGATGGTGTGATATGATCTCTGCTCATGTATTATGCTCATAATATATTCCACTCTTTTGATATTTTGCAATGAGAGTTAGTCTTGGACATTAGTATCCGAAGTTTATGGACAAGAATTGAATATAAGTTAAAATTGATTTCTGAATGGATATTTTCTCAATTACTTAGAGATTCCTAGATTAGACTTTTTCTCCCTCTAAAAACAGAAATTAAGTTTTGTTCTCCTGACACAGATGCTTTAATTGGGAATCTGAGCCAATATTTTGAGTTGGATCAAAATATTGGCTAGGTTTTCAGCCAATAGTTTTTCAGATTAAAATATTAACTACATTTTTCAAACCCTGCAACGGACTGGTGACCTGTCCAAGATGCACCCCGCCTCTCGCCCGGAACGTTAGCTGGAGATAGGCACCAGCACCTCCCGACCCTACTAGGGACAAGGGTGTAAGAAAATGGATGGATGGATTTTTCAAACCTCCCTCATCTACGTAAATGCTTTCATCAGAAAATGTGAAATTGTTCATTTCAAGAAGTTTAACAAGTGAGATGCTGCTAAGACCAAACTTAGGATTTGACTTTTGTTGAACTTTATTGTGCCAAGTATATTCATATTACACAACTGATGAGTAAAGCCACACATTTTTCAAGAGTATTTAGGTGGCTTAGGCAGATCTAAAGTGTTTTTTTTAACTTAACATAGATGCAGTTCAGGTTATAGGGCGTGCCAAGCTGACCTCCAACTGCATGATGCAGCCCTCACGCTCATTTGTACTCAGAACATATATGATCTCATCACAAGTACACACATTTTAATTTCACCTGTGCTGATACCCATAAATCTGTGAACTTATATGATGTTAGCACTTTGTGAAGTCTGAGCAGTTCCTTACAGTGTGTTTGCTTTGCTTCACCTTATTAAAGCGTGGGTTCAATAGCACTTAAAGACATTTAAGTATAACTAAAGTAAGTTTCAGTGTCAACGTTGCCATTATATTGGGTTAATGTCACACATATGATGTGTGACATTAACCGTTATAACAAAACTAACAGAGAAAGTTTTAGCCTGGTAGAATTTAGTTCAAAATATTAAAAAATAGTGGTTGAACATAGGACATTTCTACACATAATATATGTGCAAACATTTAAAATATTATCTAAAACAGAGTGAAGACCATTGATACAACTTAACATTTTATGTGCCATATATATAAAACTTGTGATTCTTGATACTTAAAAAACGAATATATTTTTGACAGAGCCACACACACTACTAATATTATGTTTACTGTCCAGTAAACATAATACTGGACAGTAAACAGTAATTTAACTAATAAATGTTAAGTCATAATTTCACAGGTTGGTTAGATTAACATTTGATATAGGGTCAGTTTGGTTAGCATTTGCCTAATCTCAGCAAAATAATCCCATGAAATTTTTTTTCTCTTAACTCAAGTCACAGTTATCTATTAATATCTTGTGTTTAATAATGTGAAGCATCTATATGTGACACAGAAAGAAAAAAATCAATTTGCCATAATTGATGGAATCATAAGTTATGTTCTCTACCAAAATGGTAGACTTGACAAATTCTGGACTACATGTGTGACATTACAGCTGTGATATAACCTTAAAACGGTTCAACATTCTCAAAAAATCTATAATGTGGCAAAGAAGTCTCCAAAGAAGAGTGGACTCAGGTTCCTCTACGATGATGTAAAAGATTGTTTGCCAGTTACAGCAGAGTGTTAATGTCAGTTGTGTCCAGTTTAACTACTTTTTCTCATGGAGCCAGGTTGGTTTGGAGTATGTTTGTTCCCTTAGTAATTTAAGTCATCTTTTGAAAGAATCTGTAAGGCTGATAAGTATGAGAGTCAGTACATACATAGTCATGCCGTTTATGCCACAATTCAAAGAACCTTTAACAGTATAACACTGGATCTCCAATTATTGCCTGTGTGTTTGATGCCAGACCGTTGGCAGAGCTGACTCATTCTTTGCTGTTGCCAGGGTGGCAGGCAGCAAGACGTAGAAAAGACAGACTCGGCCTGACATATGCTGGCTTAAAGGAGACCGGCACTCTTGCACTGAGCCCTGAACTGCTGGTGCTGTACACTGTGTGTAGCTTCAAGGCTGTTCAGTGAGAATGGCAAGGCGCTGCACTGGGTAATTTTCTGCCTGACTTTGACTAAGCAAAGCAGCTTATGTAAGATTTTGAGTCCTTGGTGAGATCAAGCAAATACCCTCCAAGGCCCTTCACAGCTTGTGTTGATAAATGTGTTGCTGAATAGCAGCCCACACTGTAAAACTTTAAGCATCAGCACTACATGCATTGGCTGTTGTCGGTTTCTCCCAGGCTGAATTTGTTGAAGGCTGTCAATGAAGTGACTGTGAACTATCTCGATTATGCAAAACAAGCAGAACTAAGTAGAAGTCTTGCATATCCATTACGTTGGTTCAGTTTAAAATATGGCTTCCTGCTCCTCCAAGTAGCACTAATTTCAACAAGATCATTTGTCTAGTAATGTCCATGAATGAATAGCACTAAGTAGCAATGCAAGATCCGTGCCAGAACTCACAAGGAAGTAAAAAGGGTTCAAACAGATTTGAGCAATAGAAGTAAGCCTGCTTCACCATATCTGTATAAAAAAATATGCACAATCATGTTAAGAAATTCAAGCACCCCATAAAATACTACATTCTTCTTGAAAAAAATGTTGAAATATCAATGTATAATTTTGTTTTAATATACCTTCTGATGTGAAAAAAGTGGGTCATTCACAAGCAAATATTAAAAATTAACCTTATAATACTCATTAATCAAACATTATCAAAAAAATACTGTATGATTATTCTGAGGAAGACTTTAAAACATGCAAACTCTTAATAACTAATGTCACCCAGTTTGGCTAAAATAACTTCAGTGAAATGCTTCTTGTCTCATTTCTTAGTTTTTAGGAAGTCCTCTGTGGATTCACCGTTATGTTTTGGGTCGTCGTCGTGTTACAGGGTACAATTCTGATTTATTTTTTTCATATATGAACTCACAATTTCTTCAGGCATCCTCTGACACACATGGAAATTCATGGTGGATTCTATAGAAGTGAGCTGGCCAGATCCTGATGCCGGAAAGCATCCACAAAGCATAACACTCTCATCTCCATACTCCATAGTTAGTGTATGGTCCTTTCCTTGACATAAATATTCAATTTTAGGCTCATTTAGCCAAAGAACATTAATCCAGAAGTAATATTTTCTGCTTGGCAACACTTTGTCTTAAAAAAACAAAGGTTTCCATTTTGCACATCTCCTATGAAAGGAGAAGTTGCACAGTTTCTTTGTTGTTGTACAGGCATGCACGTTGATATCAACTGTAACACCCTGCTGTAGGTATGGTGCTGATAAATTCAGGGGAGTTAGAAATTTCTCTTACCATCTTGTGTTCTGCTGTCAGGATGAACTTGCTTACCTGGGCATGATGGAAATTGTTTGGAAAGTTTTCAGCTTACAGATTATATTCCATAAACTGGAACTGCTGGTTTCAAATTCTTTTGAGACCTCTGGAAATGCTTCACCAGACTCATAAACTGCCACAATCTTCTTTCTGCAGTACTTAGACAACACCAGTAGTCAGCAGCACATCAAACTAAAAATCTTACATTTAAGAGGAGCAGATTTTGTTCAAAATCCAGAGCAGCAGTTGTCTAATCAAGTATTATATGTGGAATTTTATCCACTGAAAATTGAAGTAAGCATAGAGGAATCCAACTTTTTATTTTATTTATGTTTTACAGAATTTTTTCAGCTTTATTTGCTTATTTAAACAACTTGAGATATCCTTTACTCAGTATTGATATCAAATATCCTTATGTCCAAAGATACTAGCAGACACACAGGTTTTCAGAGGGTACCCTAATTTTTCTACATGTCTGTATAAACCTTTAGAAAAAAAAAATCATCTTTGAAACTCTAAGTCTTTTTGCAACCCATGCATAAAGATTGCTGCAGCAGTAGGAGCAAGTTTGTCTCCAAGAGTGAATCATTTTTCTTCCATAAAACATGTTTTTCTCCACCCTTTTCATTAGTAACAGATTCTTTCATGAGGAGTTCCAAGGCCACCTCCTACAAACGAACTCTGTACTCCTTTAAGCTCATTTTGAAGGGTTTTCTATGCTGGATCTTCTTGGATGACATAAATTCAGATCTTCATAATGTGTGCCGTGGACGACCCTTTGATTAAGAATGCAGCTGCAGGCTTTATTTGCTGTTTTATTATTTATTTTATTCTGCTCAAACTTTACAAAAATGACAAGGACTAAAAAAATGCCAAGCTATTAACTGCAAGTGCCATCATGTTGACTTATTCGGCATACTGTAAAATCATTTCTTGCATCACTTTTAATAGGTTTTTAATAAGTCAAAGAGGGGAATAGCTTCCTCATTTAATATTTAAAGTGTATGCCTGTATTTTAGCATTCTGTGGCCTCACATCTAAGGGGACTGTCTATGTTTTAACTCTAGAACCTATTATATAAAATTCTTCATGAGGACTTTTTTGTAACTACGCTGCTGAAAGAGCATCACTGAGACTAATAAAACACTTCCTTTAACTTGGAATGTGAGATAACTCTATGATTACTAGATAAAGTAAAAAAAGGTAGTTGTTTAGCTAAAACTATTTTCATCTCTTGTATATCATATCTGTTGTAAGAATTAATATAATACCAAATATTCATATTAATATTCATTATTTGTAAAGAATATATATCTATATATACTATATATAGATATAGATATTAATATATAAATACATAATATATGCTTCATTTGAACACAACAATTTTTTTCTGCTTTGTTCATAGTTTCTGTTTTGCTTATTTTATAACTTGATATGATGGCATGCAAAAGACATATTTTGAATGTATTTATTTATTTCTGTATTTATTTCGTTCAGAATTACAGCGCTGTCCCATTGATGTTTTCTTTATTATATAGACTCACTTCACATGTGCATTTCTCAGTGTGGGTGACATCTGTGCAACAAATTGCATTTTTATCTTTTTACTCTGTATAATTTCAGTTAAACATATGCATCCTCCTTTCTTCTCTCCAAACTGAGCAACTTGAAGATTTTCCCCTCTCTCCAGTTTGGTCGTTGCTTAAGGGTCATCCATTGTAAATAATATTGCAATTAAATTTTTGTAGAAAATATTTGGAAAATTTCTTCTGACTTTTGTCTGTTTATTTCATTATTCACTTCTGTTTGTATAAGTGTAAAGTCATTAATGTTAGTGACAGGGACTAATTTAAGATGTTTTTCCGCTACTTTAGGGAAACAGTACTTTACATAAATACACATACAATTTTCCACATTTCTTGTGGAAATTACAAACCTCAAAGCATTTAACAAGGATCCTGTATGATATTTAGAAATGAAAATTATTTCCAGTTCTACTCTGCAAAAATAACCAAAGCTCATTCAAACTAGGCGGAGAAAAATATAATTCAAGTATTATCACATATTTTCAGTAGGATTTAAAATTTGACTAGGCCATTCTAGCATATGCATAGCCTAAGCTTAAATTAGACCATTTCATTATAGCTCTGGTAGTATTCTCAGAGCAGCTTTCCTGCTGGAAGATGAAATCTCTGCAGAATATGGACTGGAAGCCCCGAGATCAAAGTGGGGAACACCCCTAAAGGTGGTGGAGAATGGCCGAGCTAAGATCCTGTGGGACTTCCAGATCCAGACAGACAAAATGGTAAGGTCGAACCAACTGGACATTGCCGTAGTGGATAAACAACAGAGGAATGCCGTTGTGGTGGATGTAGCAATACCGAGTGACTGCAACATCAGAAAAAAGGAGCGCGAGAAACTGGAGAAATACCAGGGCCTCAGGGAGGAACTGGAGAGGGCCTGGAAGGTGAAGACCGCAGTGGCTACAACAGATCCCAGGAACAACATCAGACATCTCAGTCCAGAAATGTGCAGTCCTAGGCACAGCCAAGGTACTGCGCAGAACCCTCAAGCTTCCAGGCCTCTGGTAGAGGACCCGAGCTCAGAGGATAAGAACCACCCGCGGTGGGTGAGAAGGGAATTTTT
>CAEGAD010066659.1:0-10609 GCA_903067055.1 Poeciliopsis paucimaculata | reverse complement strand
TCGTGAAGCCATCTTCAACACTTGGAGCAACGTTCCCACTAGCCTCCTGGAAACACTGGCATCAAGCATGCCTAAACGATTGTTTGAAGTCATCAACAAGAATGGTGGAGCTACTCATTACTGAGTCCTTTTTTTTTGACACTTTGATTTCTGTTTTGGGGGGTTTTCGGGTTTTTTTGAGCTATGGTCTTAAACTTTTGATCAGCTGAAAAAATCATTTTTGAGTATAAATGCAGCTTTCAATTAATTCCCCGCTCAAAAGTTTTTGTCTCTTACGCTGATTTCTTCTTTTAACATTGTGAAGCTCTACTTAGAACCTTCTTAAGATCCAATAGTGCAAAATGCTAATTCTTGCAATTTTTTGACTGGTCTTAAGATTTTGATCAGCAGTGCATATTTCCAACTAGATAAGCCAAGTCGTACCTCCTAAGAGTATCGATGTGACGTTCCCAAACCATTTCATTCTTTCTATGCTGTGAACGGTAGGACTCCAGTCTCAGTTAGTGACAGCTGTTCTTATTGTTTTACAACTTAGCTTGATTATAATGCTTGCACTCACTTCAATACCTATTGTTATTTTTATGTAACTTAAAATGATTTGACAGGGTTAGGATATCTGTTATGGTGCAAAAGGGATTTTTGTTTCACCAAAAGCAACTCAAGTCTATTTTTCTTTTATTATCATTCTAAATTAAACTTGCCCTAAAGTGCTAATGCACACATTTGTAGTAAAGAACAATATATTGGTAGTTGACATTTATAATTGAAATGTATTTTATGGAAATGCATAGCCATTTTTCTCTGGTTGTTTTGCAACATTCAAATATTAATTTTACTTAATATAGATGATTATACTTTTTTGTGAATTTCACTCATAAAAACTGTATGAGATAAACTAATTTCAGAAAAAATTTACATTTTTAATGACTCTTTATGGTGAGTGGATCCTGAAGATTCAGTTCCCTTCAAAGAGCCATAAGTCCCATCGTTTGTTGACAGTCAATGCTGCGGTGGGGTTACTGCAATATAATGTAAATGATTACCTTTAAAACCCCCAGTTTGCTCAGCAGGTTTGGGGAGAAACTTTCAGAGCTGCTTTCTCTGAAATCTCGTTTTCTGACTGCCAACATTCAAATGGCCATATTTTTTTTTAATGTTTTTTTTTTTTTATTCCCATGTGTTTGACATAATTGGAAAGCTTAGAAGTCTCACTTTCAGAATCTGTTAATAATTCAAAATGTCCCCATGTAGACTTGTTCATGGTTTTGTCATGGCCAGTCACAATTTGTTGTTCATATCCCTATTTAAATGTACCAGTGTACTGGCTGTAAGTGGTGGTATTGTGTAAGAAGTGTTTCCTGTGTGGTTTAGTGCATCAATCTTTTGTGCTCTACATTTGTCTGATTTGTTCCTGTAGGGTTAAATATTGCCTACCTGAACCCTGCAGCTGTTGGAGCTCATAAGACTTCCAGCTTAGCAGACCGGCAGAGAGAGTACCTGTTGGACATGATCCCACCTCGGTCCATATCGCAGTCCATCACCGGGCAAAAATGAGCCCCATTAATTTCTCATGTGTGTTAGAGGCCAGCCTCGTTTGATAACTTCCCCCTGTCTGAGGCACTCCCAGATCAGCCGATATGTCCACCCCACAGTTTCATCGCATGCAGTGCCTGTCCGTGTGCCTACCTTAGACCAACCCATGAGAACCTACCAAGCTGAACAAAACACAAGCTGTCAGTGCATCTCAGTTGTTCTTATTATTGCAGAAATTCCCTTCTTCTGTAATTCCCTTTATAATCACTGGTGGTAGCACCTATACTTGCAACTGCCATTTAAGCTTAAGTTAGTGTTATTCATTATTTTATAATTTGCTAATGAAGTGTTTGTCTGATATTTCTGTTTCTCTACTGTTTACCTTTTACTTCAAGGCACCCAGTCATTGTCAATTTAGTGAGACAATTTGAAAATGTTCCTTTTTTTTCTCACTTCCAAACTATTATAGAATAGAAGATCAGCAGGTTTCACTCTGGTTGCTATGCAACATAAAGTTACTCTAAAGTTTGTAAACATGATTAGTTTGCCAAGTAGTATTTAAAGAAAGTGAAAAATTCTGTTGGGAACAAAAACAGATCATATTAGGCAGGATTCGATTTTGAAAGGCTATGCTGTTTTAAAGAATTGGAACATTTGAGAGGAAAGTGCTTTCCATGGATCATCTCAATGACCTGCTTCAAAGACATCATCAGAGTCATCACAACGATCCACACCCAGAACTGATTTCAGCCTGGGGTTCAGGGCAACACCTGGATATCTTGAAGTTGGCCCCAACCAATTTCAGTACCCACCAACTGAAAAAAGAAAATTATGTACAAAAGAGTATCTTGTGGAAATTAAGTGTGGAAACCCTCTTCACCATTCTTCAGCAAGGGGTTTCCTGTGCTTTAGTTAGGATGTCAGTCTTCTGCTGATATAGATGTGTTGCTGACAAGTGTGTGTAGGACATTCTGTTACTAGCACCATCAGGTGAAGGAGGTGGCGGGCTGATAAACCAGAAGACAGAGGTGCCTGAACCTGGCTAGTTGTTGAGAAGCCATTTCACATTGTTTGTCCTCACCTGTCAACAACCTCTCCATGCAGCTGTCCTTCGTACTTTACCTCTTCATTATTCACATAGTGAACTCTTTTTATCCCAGCAGTTCCTTTAGAGGATGTACCAAACATAGAGCTTCAATTTACATCCAGATCACAGATTCTGTACCTAAAAGACCCAACTCTGGGTTTTGATTCCAGTCTGTGTTTTTACTTTTGTAATTCCTGCATCTGTTCTTTCCCATTCTTTATATTTGTTTCCTTTTTTGTGCGCCGTCTCCAAATGATTTGGTGGCCTACCTGAGAGGTGTCAGCCACTGGAGACGATAAAGATCTAAGACATTAACTGTTGATAACTCTATGGATTGTGTATAGATGCCTAGATTCAGAGAATAAAGGGTGTGGATGTTTTACAGGAGAGACATGGATCAATCAATGTGTGCACATTGTGCTCACAAGTTGCCTCACTCAAGAGGAGCACTTTTCATATTTCCAAATGGAAATTTTGTTTGTTTTCTGGCAAAGAGGAAATGAATGTTGGAATGAAAGTGCATATGCATTGTTTACTGCTGAGTAAATGTTTAGACCCCTAAACACATACCGTCCTAACTACAGTATTCTGTCAATCTATGAAACACCAACAAGTTTAAAGTGTGCCCAGTTTAACTTTTTACTGTAATACGTTTCATTTTTATTGCCATGTTAACAAGTATTAGTATCAGATTCTTTTCACTGATAGAGCCTTCCTCCTCTCACTTGTACCTTTCTTGTAAAGAAAGGTATGACCTTACTTTCCCTACACCTCAAAAAATATATCCAGAGTATTTCACTGTACACTTTTCTCTGCTTTGATAGACAATCTCCATTCTTCTGTGATATACCAAGTGAGCAGGATATGGGCTCTGCTGGCAGTTCAAGGTTTGACCTTTTGATGTTCATGTTCTTGGCATTATAAAAGTCTCCAGCATGAAGGTGCACGACTTTGTGTTTTCTGTGATAGATGGTCTTGTTGTAAGGGACCCTTTATGGTGAAGGCCTTTGCACAGGTTCATTGTGTTGGTGCCTGGTCCCAGTGGTTTCTGGCCCTCTTGTCTGGTGAGGAAAAGATGGTTTGCCTGTTCATAAGAGAAAATTAAGTTTGAGGTATTTCTCATCTCTGGAGCTTTTTGCATTCTTTTATTTGTTCCTGAGTGATGACCTGTACAAATTTTGATAAAGATTTACTCTTTGCACAGTAATTTTTTTTTTTTTTAAACTGTCCATGTTTGCTTCATTCTGACTGTGATTATATTTGCACACTTCTTTGTTTGCAGGGTCTTTAGCTTCACTTTTTGAACAGGAGATAGTGCATGATCCATATTCACACTTTGTTGGCTGGAGCAGGACTTGGAGAACTCTCACAAATGATAACATTTTTGTGGCACAGGTCCTTGCATCTACCGTATTTTCCGAACTATAAGTCACGCCGGAGTATAAGTCGCATTTTTGAGTGAAATTTATTTGATAAAATCCAACACCAAGAACAGACATGTCATCTTGGAAGGCAATTAAAATAGAATAGAGGCAACAACAGGCTGAATAATTGTACGGTGTGCTAACGCTACATGACAAACAGCGAAGTGAGAATGTGCCTGGTTAACATAACATAACATATTAACATAATATATTAAAAGTTATTCAGATAACTATAGCATAAATAACATAAGTTTATCAAACCATCTGTGTCACTCCATATCAGTAAATCTTCATCTTCGGTGTCACTTGTAAACAACTCTGCTAACTCCAGAGATAGTTTCTACTACACACATTATCAACACAGGCCTAGAGCACCCTCTTGCGGTTTAGTGTGAAAATAATGTGATATAATATAATAACGTGGTAATAATTTCACACATAAGTCACACCCCCAGCCAAACTATAAAAAAAACTGCGACTTATAGTCCGGAAAATACTGTACATGGACTTGAGACCATGGTAGACTGCCCAGGCCACCTGACTTAAGCCGTCTTAAACATTGTGCTTAGTTAGTTTACAATAAGGTATTTCAAACAGTGTTCACTCGGTCTTCAGTATTATTCATGGATATGGTGGTTAACCCGTGATGCAGGGAATTCTAAGGTGATTTTGAGGGGAGGTTGATTCAGTTCACACTGGGGTTGTCACAATGCTAAAGTTTCATACAGATGTTAAGAAATACTCAATATAGAGGCAACTTTTTTTTTTTTTTAAAAGAAGGCTTCTTTCTAGTTAAAAGCAAAAACGCAAAAAATATGATTACATTTTTTGCTTCCATAGTTGGGGCATAACCAATAAGTATTGAACAATTTAAATATATATATATATAAGGTATTTTTGACATTTTGGAAAAATATAAAGGGGTCAATTTATATCAGTTTTGATATTTATTATTTTGACAACCCTAGTTCACATTTCCTACACCACATTTTACAATCTTCAGTTATCTCAGAAATCTGTCTTACCTAATTGAAAGCAAAATCACATGGAATATTTTTAAACTCTTACCCATTTCTGCATCTAGTTAGGCACACGTACACTTTTAAAGTATAATGTGCAACATGAGAATGAGCTGTCTCTCATGTTCTGGACAAAATCAGTTCTAACAGATTTTTCTTCTAGTTTAACTGTTGATATGATTCCATTTCATTTTATTTTTAAACTCAGATGCTCTTCATACAAGTATTCACCTTCAATTTCCTTGAATTTGTTTGGGGCCACTTCAAAAAAATCCATGGTGCTCTACACAGTCAGTACAAAGGTGCATTAAAGTGAACCTATACAGTTGAATAAATACGTTGGTTAAATTAAATCAAATCATTCAAGTTGACTTCATTTATTTACAACAAATGCCATGTCTAGGGAGAGAAAAGGGGCAAGACATATCCAAATATAGTGAATTAAAGTCATTTCAAATTCAGTTCAGTGCTTTTCATTGCAAAACATTCATATACTAAGGTTTGAACTCAGCTTTACAGTTTCCTATGCATTTAATATAAATTTATCACATCATATCGCAATATCAGTAAAAAGTTGCAGGAAGCCCAGTCGATAATATCAAGTTAGTAACATTGCAGCAACCCTTGCTCCTGAGCTACAATGTGGCCACAATAAAAATTAAATATTCCCTTTGAAATTGGTTTAAGAAATTCAGCTTAGGTAGTCTGAGTGGCCAACTTCAAGGCCCCGTTTCCTGACCCAACAGACGCCCCAGTCCAACAGTGCAGTACAACGGGAAACAAAATGTATGGCTTTAATAGTAGCATTAGCTTCCGCCTGTAGTACCAAAACTCTCTGAAACTTTAAATATTTCCAAAGTGAAGGCTAGTGCTCCTTCTGTGGCAAAAGCCTAAATCTGAGTCAAACTTTTATCAAAACAGAGGCTTTGAGCCTAGTCTTAAAAGTCAATTAGGTGTTTGCCTCATGGACAAAAACTGTAAGCCATTTCCATCCAAAAAAAAAGTCTGATAAATGAATCATTATTTTGTTAGCCAGGTTATCTGATAGAAGGGTATAGAACAACCAAATCCTTAATAATTCTCCTTTGTTACTTTGTTAGCGAATCATATGTATTAAAAAGATTTTTAAATTATGTTCTTAAACTTACAAGGAGCCAGTAAGGAGAAACTAAAATTGAAGACATATATATTATCTCCTTTACTTTTTGATGCAGGTAAAGACCTTTTTTTCTTTGTTTTTGGCCTTTCTAATAATAACAACCAGCCTTGGCCTTGTTTTTCTGGACCGTTTTGGATGTGCAATATTTGTAAAATTATCTTACAATCTTACTAAGAATATTACTGCAGTATATTTGTAGTATATATACTTGAAATATTTGTAGTGCTATTACTAGAAATATTACTGTAGTATATTTGTAGTATATATACTTGAAATATTTGTAGTGCTATTACTAGAAATATTACTGTAGTATATTTGTAGTAAAGAGCACAAAAATGTGGTACTCCTAAACTTAACTTTTGGTGTATGTTAATTTTTGAATTAACATGAACAAACAAATTATCTTGGACAAATATGAGCTAGCCAACACATTTTTCAATTGGGCCTAATTAGAACCCCAGCCATCCATAATTGTATTTTTAAAGGCACAGATTTATTTTAGTTTGATTGATAAGGTTATCTTAATTAAAGTACATTAGAATCTTCATTTTTGATACTGTGTCACTGAATACTGACACCTGCTGGACATTAAAAATCCCTACAGGCAACGGTAGTTGACAGACTGATTTGATGACCCAGTCTTATACAATAAGACTTAAGTCATTGTATTTTATTGCATACTATCTATTGTATTATTTCATAAATTCAGTTAAATTCGAAATATATTTGATATTCTTAGATGCAGTCAAATAATGTGAACGTACCATAAAATGAAAATGTAAGTGAATGTGCTTGGAATGAGGATGCTTATGGACTGGAGTTTTCCCACAAATTTTCATTCTAAAAAATAAGTTTTTCCAACCTTTTGAAATTTAGTCTGTTACGTTTTTTTTGTCACGAGAAGTCCTGCTGTAGAAAAAATGAAGTAAACAATACATTTATGGAAATAATTTATAAAAAGCAATTGAATAATTTGTAGAATGGCTGTATACCTGAGTTTATCCTAAGTGTATCATTCTGATGCCTGGCTCTGTAATGCCTCAGTTTGGAGCAGGTGGATTTATTTAAATAAGACAGTTGTGTCAAACATATGCAACACTTAATCTGCAGAACATAATATGAAAGTAAACTAAGAGACAAGCTGAATTTGGATTCAGATAGATCAAGTAGAAACTGAAAAGAACCGGATGAAACAACAACGACGTGAGAACCAAAACCTTATTTTCTGACATAAGACCAAAATGGTCTCAAACTACAAAACCTTTTGTTTGCCTTCAGGCTGCTCCATAGTTGATGCTGTACCATAAAAGATCAAGAATTATTTTGGCTAATGCATTCTGTTGACAGATTCGCTTCCTTACAAACACAGTTTGGCGCCAGTGTCATTTCGAAACAGTTCCTGTAACGTCACGTGACTTGCTGAAAGACTTGCTGAAAGCAATAAGACACAGGGTTTTGTCTATGGGCTTGACACATCAGTGTTGCCGGACCCATCACTACAGATCAGTTTTTCATGTTTTAACTACTCCTGTCATATGACAACATATGACAGTGAATGATGTCACTTTTGTCAACAACTGATGCTGTCTTTATATTTTGGCAAGAGAGACGAAGGTCTCCCTTGCTCTGTTCATCAATTCTATTTCAAAAGCATTCTCCCTTCATCAGACAGTTATTCTGGTTGGCTATGTCTGACATGCTCCATTTTCAGTACATGTGATTTAAATTTGTGTTATCTTCCACAGGTAAGATATTCTCTATCCGTGGCCTCTTATAAGAACAACAGTTCAAGCAAATCTAACTTTTATCTGTATACGTTGACCTAATTTCAGTAAGCCTTACACTGTTCTGTTCATTGCTTTGTGTTATTTTATAACAAAATGTTACCAAATGTCAGTAACATTTAACTTACCAAAACATTTCTCCAATAATACAATGATTCTGGGCTCTACAACTTTGGATATCAACTTTATGCATCTCAGAAATTACGACGCGTGTGTGTGTTTGTTTTTTTGTTGTTTTTTTGTTTGTTTTTTTATTGTGGCTGCCCATTGAAGCTTTTGTAACTGCATCATGCACGTTGTATTAGAAATGCTTGATTTATTTTTCAAGTAGACATACACATGAGTACAAGATGGTTGTGTTGTAGTAACTCAGTCCTGCCATTGTCTGCACCACATTTATACTGAAATATAAGCATTAGGTGTATAATCTGTTTAATTGCTTTTTTTGGTTTTCTATTTAAGTTGTCATTGACTTAAGTTTTATAAAACATTATCTCTTATCCAGTTGGAGGAACAGTTTAACTTGTATGTAGCAATGTTATATACATTTTTTGCTATCTGCACCATGCTTGGACTACACTAAAAGTGACACAGTTTGTGTTATCGTTCTCCTGCCAAGTGTAAAGTTGAATTTGAGAAAGAACCAAACCCTCCTTTGTCTCATACTTTTCTGCAGATGCATCCATGTACTTTTATGCTTTTTTTTTTCAGCTACATGTTTTTAGATTTCTGAAATACTTTTATTCTGATGTCTTGACTAAGTTCAATTTTCTGTTTTATTGCAGTTTTAAAAAAACATAAATGTATTGACTATTGAAATAAATGACACAATATTTGCTAGGTTTGAAGTAATAACTTATTGTACAGAAGCATTTTTCCTCCCTTGTACTGAAAAATAAATTAAATGGGTGTACATTGTGTAGAAAAGCAAACAAAAAGCCATGAATATTGTGAAGCTTGTCATTTTGTTTTGTGATCACTGTGTATTATTGTGTAACAAATGTGCAAAATGTTAGGGATTCCATTTAACCCTCTCCACTTCCCAACCCCCATCCACCCAACCCCATGTGGTCTTGCTAGATGCAATTGCTTGATTTTTTTTATTTTTGTTTGTCTGTTTGTTTGGGGGTGGGGGGATGGTTTTTTTTTTTTGGTTTTTTGTTTGGTTTTTTTGACTAAGGTTTGCAGTAAAGTGTTTACTGATTCAGGTGAACAACATTTGCAGTCAATGACTGAGCTTTTGAAGCATTTAAACTTGATGTGTAAATTAAGGTGGGAATTGAAGTTTTTTTTTAATTCAATTGCTATTCTTGTTTGAACATGGTGTAAAGAAGCACTTATATATATGTTACAGTAGCTTATAATTTGTGAAAGTCCAGCCTACTCAGACAAGATGTGTTCATGCTAAATGATGGTGACCTGATCATTCTGAATCAGTGATCACTTTTTTTTGCCAATACCAGCATACAATAGTTGTGTTCCTGCACTCTTTGACTTTCTTGTATTGGTTATCGTTGCTTATGCTGGAAAAATACACAACGCAGAATCCAGTTCATCAAATAATTTTATTTGCATTTTGGTGATAATGTTGAAACAGATGTTAAAATCAACCAGAGATGAACTGAAGACATTTTTGTTTTGCTTACATCAATCCTGACCTTTTGCACATACTTGATATTTAACTATCTTCAAAGGTAAAAAAAAAAATAATGCTGTTTGAATACTGCCAGTTGATTGACAATTATGCATTGATTGAAAAAAAATAAGCTAATTTTGGAGGAATTAACTTTGTAATATTTATCTCTTGCAAGCTATGTTTAATAAAGGTTGAAACAATTTGCTTCAAAGTGTGATGTCATTACCTGAAGTCCTGAAGTTTTGTATTTATCTTCTCCAGTAGGTAGGCCTAACTACCTCCCAGTTTGAAGTAATGTGTAGTAAGCAATACAGTGATTGTAATATTTTATCTCTACCAGGGAGAAAAGCTGCCAAACAGTACAATAATGGAGTATTGCTAAGTATGATTAATGTGCTCAAAAGATCCCTACTTTTTTTTTTCTGTTTTGAATTTATATTTGCTCTTCAGGGGCATGTGTTCTGCAAAGCAACAAAAGAAAACTCAACCTTTTGTTGGAAACATTGGATTGGTAATATTAAAAACTGTCAATGGTAAACATTCAATGTTTACCAACTGTCAATGGTAAAAGTGCACCATTGACAGTTTTTGCTAGTTTTTTTTTTTTTTACTTAAAGAAGCAGCACTGTATTCTGCTGTGACATGCAAAACAATATCATCCACCAGACCACCACAGCTTTCAAGTATTTTAACAAAGATGTCAGGCTGACAATGGCTTCACTCAAACCAGCTGGCACCTGCATCAAAGGTAAGGTTTATTTCCAATACACAGTGAAGTACTTCACAATGTACCACATTGCACTCAGCATTATATTAGCATTAGCATTGCACTCAGTTTAGTTTTGCATGAGTCACAAGAATAAATTGTCAGTGTGTGTCCTTCAGAGAAGTGGTCCCCACACCCCGGTCCATGGACCAATTGGTACCGGGCCGCGCAAGAAATAATGAAATATTTCCGTTTTCTATA
>CAEGAD010066640.1:0-58874 GCA_903067055.1 Poeciliopsis paucimaculata | reverse complement strand
TGAAAAATCACTCACCATAAACATGGATGTAAATGCTATGACTCACACTGCCTCCACCTTTACACCGATATCCACCTGAATCACTGCTGATGATTCTTTGAAATATCAAGTAGAAAATCCCTTCTGACGGCTTTGATATTTTCAATTCTGTCTTGATGTGATTGCTATTGTTCTCATTGAGACAAATATGTTCTTCCTTAACTTTATACCAGCAGATTGTTGGTGGTAAATTGTCACAGAACACAACTGGACATTCAATCCTGAGTTCTTGTCCCAGAGACGCGTTATAAGCCGTGTTCCGACGAACCTTTAGTTCTGTTGTGCAGTTGTCATCTGCAACAAGAAAGAACCAGACATTAAAATGTCATACCTGTGAGCTCTTTTGTCTGTGTTATTAAAACTATACGAGTAGAAATGAAATGTGCATTTCATAGGAATGCAGTGGGGTCGAGCAAATATGACTTTAAAAAAAACAAAAAAAACAGAGCACTGGTTGATTTTTGACTTGTGCTGAAAGAAATAAACAATTATTTACAAAGAGTGAAAGTTTGCTTATTTAAATGTTTGAAATGTGGCTACTTTGATTAAAGTAGGTTTGGGACTTTTCATGTCCAAGATACTAAAAAAAATTTATATTGGTTTTTTCATTGTAAATTATTCTTTACAAGTTTTAGCTTACAATTTTTCAGGAGCCTTTCAGGTGAATATTGTTAGAAGACACAATGAAATGAGAAAATAACACTCCAACATCACTTTCCTACACATTTAACTCAGAGATATTTGAATCACTTTCTATGCCTGCCTGTACCAGATTTCTTTGGACATCTCAAAAATCTTTCTAGATGACCACCATCACTTTCACTGACCATGTAAAACACACTCGTGCAACACTGATACAGGACCTGTGCTTTTGTGCTGTAAATACTGCAGCAATTATTCAATACTCAATCTAAACCTGTGATCCTCCACTCACATCAGCATGTTGGATGCTTAAAACCAAAATTAAAACTTATACTGTCATTCAATTTATGATTAAATCTGGTAATAATTTAAGTCATTACCAGATTAGTTGCTTAGTTTAGTTCACAAACTAAGCAACTGAATATTGCTTAGTTTGTCACAATGCAAGTTATATAGTCAATTCTGTCACAGTTTAGCATTGTGTGTCCTTAACAGTTGACTTTAATATCCACATTGCAACAGAAGCACATAAAACGTAAAAAACCTGCTTTAAAGATGCGGTAGGACTTAATTTTCAACTTCATTTCCTGATGTTTCGACCCACCAAAAGCTTTCTTCAACACGTCGCCAAATATGGCAAGACATGAAACAAAGTGGCAGTAGCTGTATGTAAAATATTTCTTAATGCTGTATGTTTTTTAAAACATGTAATAAAAATACAAATTATTAGTTTAGTTTGGCAACATAGAATTAAAGACATCTAGTTTCATGTTTTATTTTACTTATACATGTTAAGTTTCAAGACTTCATTATTTAGTCGATGCATCATCTTGTCAACTGCGGAAATGCAGAAGCGACATGATGTGAAAAACCTTTGGTATGTCTTAAACCCTGTGATATTAACCTTAGTGGTGTTAAAGATTTTATCTAGTTTATAACAACATTTATTTTGGTATTTAATAAAAATAAATAAATAAAAATAATTTAGACTGAATCTTCATGACCGACACATACTATCTATTATAGCTTAGTTTAATAGTGTAACTTACCATCAGCATCCAGAGGAACCATCAGTATGACAGAAATCAGGACATAAAAAAGTACTTTAAATCTGTAACACATCATGTTGGTAGTCAGATGACGCGTCCACTTCTGTTCAGCTTCTGTATGTTCTGAGTTTTACACCACTACAGATGCGGTTGTTTTACTTCCTGTTTGCGATTATAGAGGGTCTATAGACCCTCCTGCAAATGCTAATAGTTTTGATGAAGTCAATATAAGAAGAAACGTGTTTCCACAGTTGTTAATTGTACTACTAGAAAAAAGAAACAGAAGAAAACTAATGTTTTAAAATCAAGTTCATACAATTTCAGCTGTGGATATAATTTTATTTTTTTAAAGCTAGTGAAAGTTCAGACTTTTGTGACGTAAAGAATGAAGCCATAATGTTCATAACATTTTCCGCCCTTTGTGTGACAAACAGTTTAAACCAGAAACGTACAGTAAGTCAAACTAAATGATCAAAATACCGCTCGCTAATCATATGTATCATATATATTGCAGTTTTTTGTTCTCTTACCCTGACTGATACTTTTCTATGATGAACTCATTTTGATGTGATTTTTCTGCAAACACTGCAAGTCACCAAAAGTCAAAGAAATTACACAAACACAACAGATTTATATATAAGATGAATCAAATTTATTCACAAAAACAAAGATTCTGTCAATCTGAGACTCTAATTGTGAATAATTCTTTGCGGAACACAAATACAAATGATAAGTCACAATATGGCTGTCTATTTCAAATTTTTCAGAATGTACAATTAATACTTTGGGTACAATAAAAACACTCATGATGGGTGAAATTAGTTTCCTTTCAAAAAATACATCTACCCAAGAAGAAAAGCTTATTTAATCATAAATAAATAAAATAAAGGAAGATGAGAACTTCCTCCGTAGTCTAGACAGTCCCTTGTGAATGTCACCTTTATACAGGATGTGTGCAGATGTGTTACCTGTACAGGAAACATGACTATTACCTGTCCTCTGTCTCACTATTCTTTGCACAGTAAACAAAAGCTGCCTCACAGTTTCACTTTCGTATTTTTGCAGTTTGGCTGTTAGTAGTTCAAGATCACACAAGCAAGAAGCTGTTCTATAAAAGCTCTACTCAGGTCAAACATGAGTAGATTTTTTTCTGCTCATCTACGAAAAAGCAGTTCATTCTCATATTCATGATGGGAAGACGGCGAACCAGAATCCTCTCTTCTCTGGCCTTTTTCTGCAGAACGGACACAAAGTTCAATAAATTACAGCTCTCAGATCATGATAATCAGCCACCTGGATTTTTATATCTAGACTTTTACCTTCAATCACACGACGGGATTTCATGTAGATAAGTATGAGGATGGCGACAAAAATCTTAATGACCATAATGCGGATCATGAAATGTTTGAACATGTCCAGATTGGTCGGCTTCTCTGCAAAAAAAAAAGAAAAGAAAGTAAACAATCATAAGAAGGACTGAAAACGCCGCATGTGTTCAGGTGTGTTTCATTCTCAAAATGTGGCGCGCATTTGTGTTTAACCTTAGTTAAAAAAAAATAAAGTCCCATTTCCACATGATAAAGTGAAACCTACACTGAATTTGAAAGGAAATCTTCCTCTGCACATTGTTAATTTGGTGGGAGCAGCATCAGGCTGTGGGATGTTCCTCTTAAACATGGTCAGGGAAACTGATTAGGTTTTATTGCAAGGCTACATACAGATCAGCCCTGGAGAAAAACCTGCTATAGAGGCTGAAAAATAGAGCTGGACAGCTTAAATCCAAACACATTCATGACTTAGAATGGCCCAGTCAAAGTCCAGACATAAAGTCAATCGGAATGTTTTAAGACTTGATGTTTACAGATGTTCTCCATTCAGCCTGATCCTGCTCCATCTACTTTGGGAAGAATGAGCAAAAATGTCAAGAAATGAGAAGTTTTGACTTTCTGTCACTTTAACAAAGTCTAGGTTTTTGTTGTGCTTTTATTTCTGTTTCAGAGTTTGCAGGAAAAGGTCGAATCATGAAAGATTACACACGGCTAGCTGCTTCGTCAACCTCAGTATTAACAGCAAGGTATGTGAGACAGGTGCGATGCAGCAGCTGTGTCCACCAAATTGAGGTCAAACGCACTGCATGAACCCACAGCGCATCCTGTGGTTTCACGTTTTTGCCACTTAAAACATGAATCAGAAAGCTTAAAATTAGCGCAACGGAATATTAAAAGTGTTAACAGTTTTATTACAGTTGCTTTTGCCCTTTATTTTTAGCAACATTTCTCAATTTATGCAAATTAAGAAAGAAAATTTAAACAAAAATGGAAAATATAAACTAAAAACTACCACATAGCCTGAAATATGTCTGTATAGTATAAATAAGTATGGCTGTCTGAAAATATCCCTCTGTAATATTTTAAGGTGCAAGTTGCTTTTTCATGATGCCGACTTTTCTCAAATATTTACACAGATAAAGTCAAAATGAATGATTTTGTAATACATAATAAAAAATGTAACACCCAGATAGATTATTGTAGTAACAATAACTTACTGTTATCATCCTGAGTGCCTCCGAGTACCACCAGGACCAAGACATGAAAAAGGACTTTATAGTTGTAAGGTTTCATGTTGGGCTCCTGAGAAATGATCCTCTTCAGGAAAGCCTGACAACGTTCTGAATTTTACAGAAAGTCGCGCGCGGTCGGCTTTACTTCCTGTTTTTGATTACGGGGGTCTTTGAGTTGACGGTTCCTCCAGTAAATGTGAATCTACCAGCTTTGATGTCATTACAGGAGGAGACTTTTTTTTTCTTCACTCATTTCATTTCACTTCAGTTAATCTGTGTTGGGGATTTTTATTTTTTTTTTAGGGAAATACTCATAATTACCACAACACAAAAAAAAAAGAGTCAAATCCACAAGATTAAATCCAGATTTTTTTTAGATAGATATTCTTGCATTGCACACAGTGATTAGGATTACATTCAACCTTTTCAAAGAACTACAATCAGTAATCAGAATAAAATTTTCAGCCACAGTGATCTCATCTAATATGGTCCGAGGCTACAGTACCAGAAATGACTGAAATTGTTCCAAACAGTGATTTCAAGTCATGCACGTGCAATAAAATCAGTATTTACTCGAAGACGTGCAAAACATTCAAAAGAACAACAGTTTGTTTTGTGTGTATATTACACATTATAGTTTTCCTGTTCAGTTTGTAGATTGTAATTGCATTCATTATTGTTAAAGATCTGAATTACTGCCTGATTGTCTCACAAAAAACAAACTTTCATATTTGAGGAAAGAGTCCAAACGCCTGTACTTGTACCTCGTTGCAGAGCAAGAAAAATACATTGAATGAAGACAAATTTGAAGAAGAAAATACGAATTTGTTGTTTATGTAGGAAAGTACAGTGTTGGGTTATTCATTTACTTTACCAATGTTTATCAGTTTAATTCTGTAAGCGTTTTCATAAATTGTAGATAACAAGCATGTTGGTTAAATATGTTGGACTACAAACAATTTTGACCTTATACTGTAGCATTAGATTATTAATAGAAATAACGTAATACTGTGGTAGACAAACCTTTTCAAACCTGATTAAAAAGACCAAACCTGCAAAAGTTTGAATTGACCAGCACCTAATGCATTAACATGCTACATATTTAATTTAGTTTCCCTTTGGGATCAATGAGGAATTTTTGAATTTGAATGTGAATATATCACTTTTTAATTCCGTTTGGCATTAAAAGGTTCAGATTATTGCACATTTTTATCTTTTTTTCTTTTTAATCTAAATGCCTGATATAATTAGCCCACTCACTGTGTTTTTTCTAGTTCTCATTTAAGCCAGCTGCTGAATATCAATTATTTCCGAAACGTGTCTTCTGGCTTGTGTGTGACTCAACGTTTCCAGTTTCAGGAAGTAAAATATGAAGATCTCTGGCTGTTCTTGAAACACAAATAATAATGTGGTAACGTTTTGGTGTTTGGTGTCTTTTAGCTCTGTGTTTGCTACACGCTAACGACAGAGAATAGCGTACTTTGTTAGGTCTTAAACCACTGGTGGAAGAAGACAAAAAGATAATAAAATTGTCTTTAAGCAAATTAGACATGTTTACAAAATAAAGTTTTTGTCTCTTTTTGCTCTTTATTATGCTTTGGTACCAAATAGCTAGCGTGTATTTAGCTAAGCAGTTTGGGTTTGCTAGCTCCATCAACTCTATTGTGGCTGTTTAGACATTTTCTGTGGACTGAGTTGCTGAGGAAATGCTGACTGATTTCTGTATCAGTGTTGAGCCAAGTAGGTTGGTAATAACCTACTTATTCACCTCTTTTAGCCATTGTGGTGTACTTTCTTGTAAAGCACCAAGGACACGAAAAGGGTCTTTAAACAAAGTGCAGACTGAAGAAAATGAGACAAATGTTGAATTCCTTTTGGTAAACAATCATTTAAAAAAAGTTACATGGTTCATTTCCTTTTGGTTTTACTTATGAAGGATGTGAAACGTGCTTTTTACTCCTTAGGCTACCACCTGCAGTGACGCTGATGTTCTTGATTTCAGCTGGAACATTTTCCATCCCAAACAGAACAGTAGAAACCACACATCCAGTTTGCGATGCCGTCAGTATTGTAAGATCAGTGTTTCCAAAAGGTAAGGGAAGTCATGATTTGAGTTGTTTGATTCCAGAATCCTTGCTGTGAGGAATCCCTCATCCAGATTCAAACTTTATTCCTCTAGTGTGATTTATCCCAGCAGTCTCGGTCTTCAAACTAAACGTATAGCTGCGTACTCTGTGTCCTCTATCTGCCTCTGTGGCCGGGGAGCCTCCCTCTGTGGGGGTGCATGGTTGAGAGCAGCATACACAACAGAACCTGCTTCCTCTGCCTGCGCCCCATTCCTGTTTCTGTCTCGTGTCCTCTGGCCGCAAGGCGGCTGGTTGTCTCTCGATGGTGTCAGCGCCGCAGGTTGCCCTGCGGTGGGTTTTCTCCCGCTGGGCCTGCGAGGTGGCAGTGGGTTGGGGCTTCCTCTTGGCGAGTGCTGGATCCCGGTGGCATTTGGGACGGCTCGCTCATCGAACGGCATCTCCATGTACTTTAGGAATGAAAAAGTAGGAAGAAAACTTTAAACTAAAGTTACATTTTAAAGGCATAAATGTTGAGTGAAGAGGCTATACTAGGGTAAGGGAAACTTACCTGATTTTCTTTTTGCTTCCCTTTCCTTGACTTCCCTGCAGGATGAACAGATTGATAAATGCAGTGGCAGTGAGTATTCAACATAACAATTACAAGCAGATGTCAATAAAATTAGTAAAAAAGTCTCACCTTTGCACCCTCGCATGCAAATCACAGAAATAATAATTACTATGATGACAAAGGAAATAATCCCAGCAGCAGAGTAAATATACATAAAAAATTTGTCTGCTAGTTCATTGTTGGATTGGTCATCTGCAGGAAGACAAAACAGAACATGATAAAACAAAAAATAATAATAAATTATCCAACTTAAAAGTGTCTTTTTCAAATACAAATGCCAGTCTTTTCACCCCTTTACTTTTTTGACAATTCTGATCTGTCCCCTTCTGCTATGAGACAGTTAGTGCCTGACATAACTGTTTCCTTCTCACTGTATTAGCTAGGATTTAATTTATATGTATTCATAATCTATAAAAATGTGCATTGCTAAAAAACAAAGGTTTATTTACATGTCCAAAATACAATTAAACAAGCATGAAATAGCTATTGTACAAAATCTGAATACCGATATAAACTTTTCTTACTTGTGTCATTGATTGTTGGTTTACTTGTGTCGTTTGCACCCATGTCTGTAGAGCCAGAGTTATAATCTTGTAAATAAGAAAGATACAAATGTAAAGCGGGCTAATGTTATTTGTAGTGTTGCTATAAACTATATAACTGAAAAATCACTCACCATAAACATGGATGTAAATGCTATGACTCACACTGCCTCCACCTTTACACCGATATCCACCTGAATCACTGCTGATGATTCTTTGAAATATCAAGTAGAAAATCCCTTCTGACGGCTTTGATATTTTCAATTCTGTCTTGATGTGATTGCTATTGTTCTCATTGAGACAAATATGTTCTTCCTTAACTTTATACCAGCAGATTGTTGGTGGTAAATTGTCACAGAACACAACTGGACATTCAATCCTGAGTTCTTGTCCCAGAGACGCGTTATAAGCCGTGTTCCGACGAACCTTTAGTTCTGTTGTGCAGTTGTCATCTAAAGGAAGAGCAGACATTAGACGTATTAGTTAATACAGATAAATTGATGCTTTTTGTGTCTAACTAGCTTTAAACTTTGAATGAACTTCTCACAAAATGCCCACGTAAATCAGGAAAATCCTTTTGCTACAATAGAAGAACTGTTTGGTTTCTGTTCAATCTAAAAGTGACTTGTGTTGAATCAGATAATCAGTTTAACAAGGTTACCTTTGTGCTAAGAGACTTTACATCTAAAGTGCACTCTAAAAATGCTTTCATATTTTCTCTTTTTTTAAATAATTTAACCTCATGTCAATTTTTACACACCTACAGGTATATCTCTCTGTTACTCTGAAGCACACTTAATATAAACTAGTTCCTTTTTTAACCAGTTGCTTAAACAGTCAGTGGTGAGCGCTGTTATTTTAAACTTAAATACATACATAAAGACCTCAACCTTTTTGTATCACAGGAAGCTTTTCTTCTGTTGATCCGCTAACTAGAAGCTATAAGTTCTTCGTTTTTCTCAAACACCACACTTATGATTTTGTCCTGCCCAGCTGTGTGTTTTTTTTTTTATTGTTTTGTTTCTAAGCAATCAACCTATTCATTGAAAATGAGAAAGTCAAACGTTAAAACAGAAATGTCTTTGTGCTACTAATGTAACGGAACATTTAAGAAAACATGATGTGACTTTTAAATAAAGAAATAAGTTACAGTTTCAGCCAACAAATTATGTTTCCACAAATAATATAGCAGTTTAAATAATTAGAACCTGGAGAAAACAGGCTTTCAGTCAAATAGCAAATTTTCATTAAAAACTTAGCTTACTTAAAGCAAAGTTTTACGCTGTCAGCGAGCTGACAGTGTATAATTGAAATATGGGTGCTAAAACCTTATTGTAGTTTTAGTTTAGTTTTTTATTGGTCAGCGTTCCATTTACAGTTGTTTCTGAACCATAAAGAAACTCTAAATGGAACATTGACCGACATGTTTGATGCGTATTGATTATTTTAACGATGGCACTTGACAAAATGTAACGTTTATTGGTTTTCACAACTTTTGATGATGTTTTCTTTTATGCTTTTATGTCTTCAAGATGTGAAGCACTTTGAAATGCTGTGTTACTGAAATGTGCCAAACCAATAAACTTGATTGATTGCTTGATTGCTGAGTAAAAAATGAATCATCTAAATAATATTATCTTTTTTTCCCCTCTGTAACTCAATTTGTAAATATTTTCTGTTATTGTGAGTTTTTAAACTCTTTCACAATATCCTGATCATCCGTACCGAGGAAACAAAATGAAAGAAAATTATTTTTCAAAATCTTTAAAAAAATTATCAGAGAAGAGAACCGACATTTCTATAATGTATACAATTCATGTTTGCTAACGGTCCCTCAAAATCATCAGGAGCTTTGAGTTTATTTCATCTGACCTTTCGGTGTGACACGTCTACGAGTTTCACTAATGGTCAGATTTCGCTGTGACCTCTGCCCTCTGGATTCTGTCTGCCCAAAAACCATTTACTTGGTCTCTGTGGTTATGAAAGGAAACATTTTCACTTACCGTCAGCCTCAGTGGTGAGGAACTGGACGGTCCAAATGGACCAAATCAGGACAATCCAGCGGTGCTCAACCCTCATGATTTCTTTGCTCGTTACTATCCAGTCACATCCAGCTCAACTGAGAAATCTTCCTCCGAAAACATCATTAATTTGTTAAACAAAACAGCCAGAGCTGCTTCCTCTTTGGCTGCCGCTCACACGCCCTGTAACGTGCAGTACTTCTTCCCCTCGAAAGTAGACAGGATTATAGTTTTTGAGGTGAGAATCAGGCAGTGGGTGGTCTCGCTTCTGCAATTTCTGCAGGTCCGACTCAACGAGGCGTTTCAGACCAGGGCTTCCCCTTCTCATCCAGCTGCAGAAATCATCTCGTAATGAGCCAAAGCCTTCACCGTTCTCACAGACTTCACTGTCGTTTCCAAGACGTCTTTCAGACTGTGCACCTTGACGCCGCCTTCATCACTTTTTCACAGCCTCTGTGGTTTGCTATCTTCAAGCTGACTTCCTCTCCTTTCTCCTCTTCTTTAATCTCCGCCAAGTGCATCTCCTGCAGCGCTGCGCGACCTCTTGCAGAGCGCCTGTGGTTTCAGTGGAGGTTGTAAGATGCTCTGATGAGCAGATGGGGACCCCACAGCCTCTCTAATGGCTTCAATGCCCACTGTGTT
This sequence comes from Poeciliopsis paucimaculata, assembly GCA_903067055.1. Taxonomy (NCBI): domain Eukaryota; kingdom Metazoa; phylum Chordata; class Actinopteri; order Cyprinodontiformes; family Poeciliidae; genus Poeciliopsis; species Poeciliopsis paucimaculata. The sequence goes on along the minus strand of CAEGAD010066640.1, from coordinate 48,685 downwards.
GATGGTTTTTTGGTGGCTTTTATTAGGTCAGCACCATTACCACATGAACACTTACACCATGTGAATCAGCTATATTGAGATTTTGAAGAACTACGTTGTGTTGGTTTGATATTATAAGAACAAAAAAACTAGACTTTATTATTTAGTGATGTTTTTACCATAACATTTTTTGATTATTTTCATAATTGCCAAGTAGACGTAGATAAGACAGGCCAAAGTGAATAGTCACCTGTCATCTTAAAGTTTTTTTAATATTATTATTTCTAGAATTTTATGCATCGTATTTTTTGTTGTTTTTACTTTTACTTTTTTAATGTTAGGTTCTACAGTTTTCATTTGAAATAAAAATATGCTCATTTTCTGGTTTTCGCCTCTCTTTTTAAGATCCAAGTCTCTGAACTTGTACTTTTAATTTGAGAAGGGGGGAAAAAGGCAAGTCTTAAGAGTAATTAAGTTTTTGGAAGAAGAAAAAGTTCAGGCGATTAATTAAAATATTCAAATTTATTGGCATACAATGAAAAAGATACGTATTAAGGTGTTTTTAAACCTCTTATTGGGGAAACAGCGCCCCTACGCGGCCAATTAAAACTAATGTACATGTTGTCATGGTTACCCCCACAGCGTTTGAGCGCAGGCGTCCCTCGCATTGCGTGTTGACGCATTCCACAACGTCTGAGACGGGGCGAAAATGGCGGAGTATCTGGCGTCCATCTTCGGCACAGAGAAAGACAAGTAAGTTTTATTCAATGTTGGTTAAGATTGACGCATTAACTGCGACTTTTATGCGAAGCCTTTTTGCTGCGGTTTTATTGCTCATTACTAGCAGGTTATTTATCTTCTTTAGCTTCGCTGGAAGTCCCGCTGAAGCTATAGCTAGCGAGGGGAAGCTAACAGAGAGCTACCGCATTGAATGAAACTCATGTAGTCAGAACGTAAATCTTCTGTTTCCTGTTGGTTTATGATAAAATATTAAGGAACTAATACATTTTCTATAGTTCTCGCTGCTTTTATTGTTTATTTGCATGCACGTAAAGCCTGCAGCACAGTTAACTAAAACCCAGTAACCATTAGCCTGCTAGTTAGCTGGTCAGAGCAGATTACTTGGTTGTATTGATTTGGAGAGTACTGGGGTACAAATATAAGCTGCTTTTTTCATTTATTATTATTTTTTTTTATTAAAATCAAATTATTTAAAGTTATCAATAATTACATACATATAGAGACCCTTTTTAGTCACTTGAAGGGAAGGTGTAAGGCTAAGGAAGCTCCATTTGTGTAATATTTAGCAGAGTGGAGAAGAAGAAGCATTTTGTCTCCCAAAACGTAAATATATAGTCCTCTTTTTAGATGTTCATTATTGTTACTTTCCTGATGACAATACATTTCAACACTCATTGTGTCAGTTAGATGTGATGTTATCTTCTGTCACCCAGAGTCACACATGGCTCTGCAGAGCCGAATGTTGTAGCAAAACCTTTACACAGATGAGTCTGTGCATGTGATTACCTTAAGACATATGTCATTGTGTTATTTTTGTTTTAACAAATAAGCAGCGGTTCCCGAGTCGGTAATAAACAAACAATGTCGACTTCCCTTCCAGGGTAAATTGTTCCTTCTATTTCAAAATTGGAGCCTGCAGACATGGAGACCGATGCTCAAGATTGCACAATAAACCAACCTTCAGCCAGGTAAGTTTTTGCCTTACAAATGATTTTATATTTCTAAAATTACCAGTCGGTCAGCAGCTTCCTGAACTACATCTGTCTCGCTATAATTCCCCGTGATCCTCATCCAAACCAGAAGATTCCATACATGTAAAAAGACACAAACACTTTTTTCTCTATTTCTGATATCTGCTGTGTAGACCATCTTGATCCAGAACATCTACCGTAATCCTCAGAACAGCGCTCAGACTGCCGACGCCTCTCGCTGTAAGTCAGACATGATTTTCTTAAAACTGAGGTTCTGCTCTTGTCCTGTTAGCCAGCTAACTCCTAAGCCATTCAGTGGCTTAAAGTAGACAAGTGTCAGCGATATGAACAAATGGCAACTAGGATATAAAAGCAAGCAACATTTCCAGGCAGAGCTGATTAGCTTGGAATACGTAGAAACATGAGGTGTGGTTGTGTGCCGTAAACAGAAACAGACCGCCTCATACAGGTAGGTGTGTTAAATTTTAATATGAAAATAAATCTGCCCTACAATACATATTTAAATAATCAATCTTGAGGTGAGTGGAAATAGTAAATGTTCTGAATAATACCAAATTACTGCCTGAATTTAGGTCAAATTCTTAACCAATTACAGTGGCAAATATATTGTTTTTGTGTTTCAAAGGGTAAAAGATATCAAAGAAAACTCTTGATTATTGAAGGCAGCCACCAACTAACTGAAAAATAAAGATAAAAAAAAAATGTTGCCTCCCATATTAGTTTAGTTAATATGCAAACTGAACTTTTTTTTAAACATACAGTTACTGAAGGAAACTGTTAAACAACCAGTAAGTGTGACTTTACTGTGAGACTTGGTTTTGTTGTTGTAGTCAGCAGGAGGAACCCGCCGCCGTTCCCAGGCCTGGAAATGTCTGTTCCCCCTCAGGCCTGAACACAAGCAGCTTTTTCACATAAAGCTGCAGTCATGTGAAAAAGATAAGACACTTTATTGACTGTCCAGTTGTGACTAAGTCATATTTACATGCCAATGTCTAAAATATTGTTTTTGTCTGTAGAAAAAAATGAAGAGTTAACAAGTCTGCTGCTCAAAACCTTCAGTTTTCTTCAGATGCGTCTTTCTCAACTTCTCTTTGTAATTTTGTTAGCTTGCTTTTTTTAAGCTCTTTGAGAAAATATTTCAAGAAATGTAGTAAATGTTTTAATTGAACAAATATTTTTCTTGCTGAGAAACGGGGAGTTCAGTTTTCACCCGGCGCAGTTGAACTTACTTCTGTTATCCGTCTGTAGCTTCGCTCTAAGGAAGATGGCTCCCCTCCTCACTTTAATGTTTGAGATGTTTCTTGCGTCATCTTATGTTATCTTAAAGCTTCTCCTATTAAATCTGGACTTTGACTAGACCAGAGCGTTTATTTTGTGACTTTAGGTCGTCTTTGCTGGAGTTTCCGGTATGTTCACCTTATTCTTTTTTTACTGCTAGTCTAATAATCTCAAACAAAAACCCTCTGATACATGATAGAACGCTTGATGGGTTCTATGATGGCTTTCCCAAACCATGACACTTCCACTTCCGTGCTTTATAGCTGCTGTGACGTTCTTTTCTTGGCTGTCGGTTTGAGTCAAGCATGTCCTCTTTTCTTGCGTCCTAATAACTGTATTTCCGAAGAACATAATTCCAGACGTTCTGGTCTTTCTCTGCTCTCTCAACACCAGTCACTGGTGTGTCTTTTGCACCTGGTTCTGTCCCAGTCAGGCCAGTCATTCTGGTTGCTTAACTAGTTTTTCTCAGTGAGACAATCTGTATGTTTAAAATGTTGCTTCAAACATAAACGCTAAATATCAGGAAATCAATTGCTAAAATACTCTTGTTAAATGCGGCTTCACCTCTCAACCAATCGCTCGAAGCCGTTTTAGCGAAACATATCTAATAACGTTCTTTTCCCTCCCCAGCTTCGTATTTGGTTGGATTTTTATCACAGAAGCTTATGTTTTGTATTTCAGACCATTTCCCTCTTGAACATTTACCTTCATAACCTTCAAAACTGCCCAGTCCGCTGATGGTTTCCACTGTAAGTTCTATCTTTATCCACAGGACCCTCCAGCACCGACTGCACTGAATTCATTTTATTACTCCTCCCCAAAGCAAACTGGCTCAGTGTAGAAGTGAGAGATGTGCCTCTAAGGCTAGATGCACAGGCCTCATGCTGTTTTGCATGTTTTCTCGGCCTGCTTGTCATGAAGAAAGTGTTATCAATGTGTCTGTTGTCATGACACAGTTATGCAAATAGTTCAGCAACCAGAAAAAAGGTCAGAGTTTGGCTGAAGTCAGTTTAAAGTTAAACACCAAACAAGCTGAAAACTGGGAGGGAGAAACTTTGTTTTGACTGCTTCTGTGACATTTAGCTTTAAATTTACATCAAATCCCTATTTCCAAATGTTCCTACAGCGTTTTGAGAAAGTATTTACACCCCCAGTTTGCCACATTGCAACCACAACCTTTAACATTTGGGATACTTTCGTGTGGTTGCAACGTAACCCAAATGGTTCCTCAGGTGTGAATACTTCTTCAAAGCGCCGTGTGTTTTACTTTTTTGAAGTCTCCTGACGCTTAACGTCCGTCCAGCTCGTCCTTCACCGTCTGTCGTTGCCGTTTCGCAGGTGCCGTGAGCGATGTGGAAATGCAGGAACATTACGACGAGTTCTTTGAGGTGAGTGACCGGCTGGCCCGGCAGCGGCCCGTTGTGACATCACCGCCTCCTTATCTGCCTCAGGAGAGCCAAAAGAGCCAACAAAATGGGGCCTTTTTTGGCGGATTTTGGGGTTTGTTCATAGGAATTGTGCAACGCCTGAAACTTTCTTAATAGTGGAAAATTTTGCTAACTACTTCATGTTGAGATAAACATCAAAATGAGAATTGTAATGTTGAAAAATGGCAAAATTATGGATCAATTCCTTCATATTTTTCCTCATTTTTCAATTTAGGAGGTGTTCACAGAGATGGAGGAGAAGTATGGAGAGGTGGAGGAGATGAATGTCTGTGATAACCTTGGTGACCACCTTGTCGGCAATGTCTATGTGAAGGTGAGTCATGAACATCGGATACTCCAGGAAGCCATCAAGTTATCCAGATTTAAATATCAAGTTTAGTTTGAATTGATCTCAGACTGTGAGGAATGCATTCAGTGTGCCTACATGTCTGGTTTCTGCCAAAATGAATGTCTAACTCTGTGTCTGTGGTGTGTAGTTTCGCCGTGAGGAGGACGCAGAGAAAGCAGTCATGGACCTGAACAACCGCTGGTTCAACGCCCAGCCCATCCACGCAGAGCTGTCCCCGGTTACCGACTTCAGAGAAGCCTGCTGCCGCCAGTATGAAATGGGGTGAGTCTCAAATGAGTTGAAGTTTGTCCATGTCTGCTGTTGGTCACACACCTGTTGAAGACCAACTAAGCAGCTTCATGCATCCAGAAACATTTTTGCTTGTGAGAAGAATGAAATGCTTCTTGTTAAATGTCTGTTAGCTTGTTGATCAGTGCTGCTGTTTTCCATCTTCTGCTCAATCAGATCTGAATTTACAGTGTCCTCCACCTTTGATTTGGTTGGAGGCAACTTTTTCCACAAATATTAGGGCAATCAACTTTCAACAAATGAAGTTGCTGTTGTAATCTTTATGAAAAGGCTTTGAGCTCTAAAATTAAACTTCTCTTCCAGCTGTTTTCTCTCACATCACAGTCCTTTATGCGAAGGCACGAAGCAGCAGCAGCAGTATAGTATTTGTAACTGTCTGTAATGTATAGCTGCTACCACAAGGTGGCAGAAGATCAGCTGAAAGTTTTTCATCAGCCTTGCAGGTGTTGTTAGATGACAATTAATTTTTCTTAAACAATTTTTTGTCTTTTGATAAATTTGAGTTTTTTATTATTCTTAACCATCCAATTTGAAATATTGTCTTTTAATCACTAATATTTGTCCTGAATATGACCCAAATCATACACCAGTATGGAGAACAGAGCTATTTTAACTGTTTTATTCAGGTTGCTGAATAAACCCTGGAACTCGCCTCTTTATGGTTTAGGAGACATTTATTACCTTTGTTGTCACTTGTTTTTCCAATACTAGGACTGAAACGATTAATATCGGATTGATTTTAACCCGACCTCTTTGCTGTAGTAGTGAAGCAGGTTATTGTTCTGTGTGGTGTGCTGCGTTAAGAAAGAAGGTTCTGTCTTTGTTCAGATCGTGACAGAGCTTCAGTGTTCTCCCCTCATCCGAGGTTGGATTACTCACTGGCCAGAGGGTCCTGCCTTTAAATCCTGAGAGGCCTTTAAAGGTTGCTTCTGACAGAACCGAAGCAGAGTCACAAGGTTTTCCTTTTGAAAGTCTGAAGCTGTCCCAGCTGCATTTTATTCAGAACCAAGATAAGCTGTGTGCCCTTCAAGGTTTTTCCATTTGATTCTGGTTTGTTCCCCATGCAGCAGATAAAAGTTTCAACTTTTTCTGCAGCAAGGCCAGAGATTTTAACCCCTCATGTCCCGTTTTCCTACAGGGAATGCACCCGAGGAGGATTCTGCAACTTCATGCATCTGAAGCCCATATCACGGGAACTCCGTAGGGAGCTCTACGGCCGCCGCAGGAAAAAGTAATTACTCCTCAGTGGAAACAAATGTTCACTCCCTCGAGTCGCTGTTCGTTTGTAAATGTAAATGTTTGTTGTCCAATAGGCACCGCTCTCGCTCCCGCTCCCGAGAACGGCGCTCCCGCTCCAAGGATCGACGGCGGGGTGATCGCGAGAGGCGGAAGTCCAGGGACCGGGAGCGGTCCGGGAGGTTCTGAAAGAGGCCGAGACTGATGCATTGAATCCCCTACTTCCTAACCCCAGCAATGTTTTTTTTTTTCTTTTTTTCTTTTTTTTTTCTTTTGGTGAATTGTTGAAACTGTTATTTTCTTTTATTCACTTTTTTTAAAAGACAAGCTTGTGTTGCTTTCTCAATAAAACAGATTTGTAACTGCACCGCCAGAATATCCCTCCATGAATTCTCTCCACAAGAATCGGATCATTGATGCTTTTTTTGTCTTTGCAAAATGGACACCAGTGGGTGTCCTGACTTTTTCATTGTTTCTTTTTATTTGTATTTCCACCCGTGTTAATGGTCTGTGTGGTCTAGTTTCAAAGTCTACCCAGAGTAGAAATATTTCCAATATATTCATTAATTTTATATTTTAAAATAGGTGAGAAGGATCGATAATTCAGGAAATGTTTGTTTTTAAAAATGTTCCTCAGAGAACGTATAGTAACCTTGCTATAAAGTCGTAGATTTTGTTTTGTTGGTTTCGTTCAGGTAAACAGTAATCAGTTAAGTCACAGATGTAAACTACTTAAGCCTACTATTCAGAATGCTATACCTAATGTTATTAATGGAAGGTTGAGTGGAAGGAAAACTTTTCACGCATAACTTTGCACAAATAACCAGTTTAATTAGTAGCCAGCTGTTAAAATCTTTATAAAAAGCCAATCCTGAACTAAAATGATCTTACATGGGTAACTGGAAAATTTCTTGCTAGAATTTCTTTGGTTGATTTTTCTGACTTGATTCTAAGGTTTCGTCCGAAGTCAAAATACAATTGAAATGAAGTACAGGTGATACTTTTGCACGTATCATGTAAAAGTGATATGTGAGAATTTTTCTTGCACTTTATTTCCTAGACTGAGTCATAACCATGTAGCAACATGTCTCAAATGTATCCTTTTGTACAGTAATTTAATTTTGAAGTGCATAAATTATTTTAAAAGTAATTTTTTATTTTTTTATTTTAGTGAACTTGTTTGATATCAAAGCCAAAGCTCATGAGAAGTGGTCAAGATGACACATGGCACCAAAGTTCGAGGGCTTTGTGTTTGGTCAGCAAAAAGGTAAACAGGTGGCGCGTACAACCAGGCGTCCCTGTTTATCCAGACCCCGTATCGAGAGACCTCCTCTCTGATTGGTCGACGCAGTCCAAACAGACGCCCCCGTCTTAGCCAATCAAGTCGTGTCTTTACTTGAGTCCTCTGTATGCTACACGTGCGCATTCGGCTCCAAAACCGCTGTACCTCCCGGAAGCGCTTCATTCCGCCGCTCGTGTCCTGAAGTCACCCCTCGTCTTGAAGCTCATTTTTTCCCTCTCCATCGGTTTCTGGCTGCATTTGAACCTCCAGGTAAGCGAACACGGGCGTGTAACTGGAGGACGGAGTGTTGAAGGATGTAAGAGTGATGCTGGGAGACGCGGTTTTCAGATAATGGCTCAGTGGACGTCGAGCTGATGCAATATCTCCCCGATATTTGCTGTGGGATGCTAACGGTTTGTTTAACTCATCCTGATTAATGGCTTCACTCTCACTGAGCTTTTATGTTTACATGTTGTCATGTTATTCCCCGTTGAAGTTCAGGGAGTGTTTTTAATTCAGAACGGAGGTAAAATTGGCAGAAAATGGTAATTCACCAATTGTATGTGATGGCATTAAATTGCTTTGACATTAGGTTGAAACGTCCAATAAAAACGTTTTACAATAAAACTAACTTTAAAAAATATATATCTTATATTTTCTTTTATTATTTGTGTCGCATCACAGACCTGACCTCACTTTTTGTAATGTTATCCAATTTCAGAACTACAAGCTTAACTCCTACAGCTTAACATTAAAAAAAAAAAAAGAAAAAAAAGGTGAAAGTTTCTCTTCAAAGCCATTTTCTGGAAAATGCAGGCGTATTTAAGCATCGATATCATTTCGATGTGGTTTCCTGGGAATGCATATGTGTATGTTAAGGTGTATTTTTTACATTGTGTTTCTAATGCTGGAATTCCTGCTGTGCACATTTGTCATGGCTGAGGGGATAAATGCAAACCCTTTATCTGTTGAACAGCTGATGCTGCAGCTGCTTGGCAGAGCTTTTACCTGATTCACACTTTGAAGGGAAAACACTGCAGCTGAATTAAAAACCATGGAGTTGAGCAGTGGGCTCTGCTATTCTCAGAAAAAGATGTTAAGAAATGAAATTTCCTGCAAAGGCAAACCTCAGATTGCCTCTGAAGTTATCATTAATGCCCGAAGAGGATTAAAGCTTCTGCGTGGGGGTAAAAATGTCACTTTAAGGTAAATCTTTTTTTTTTTTTAAAGAATTCTAATAAAGTGAAAAAATATTAAAAAGTTAGAATTTTTTTTTTACACTGACCCTTATTTTTTTTCGTACGATAATTTTATGTTCATATATTAATAGAAATCGGCTTATTTATGCAACACGTTGCTTCAGTTTTTGGACTTTAACTAGGCCGTATGCATCTGCCATGTATGTTATGAGGCATTGGTTGCATACTAATTGTAGTTTTAAAAAGCTACAATTTCAAATCTGCTTAAAAAAATAAAATAAAATTAGAAAAATCTCATCCTGTGTTTAATAGCCCTTTCAACAAGATGCTATTGAAAATGCCCAAGTGACCTCAGTTGATTCTGGCTGAATGAAGCACACCCTCTCCCAGTTTGTCGCTGCAAGCTTCTGGTTTGTTGGCTGATGAAACAGTAATGTGATTGGGTTTTTTTTTTCATTTACAAAACACTGAAAAAACCCCACAACAAAACAAAAAACACGGGGTGTTTGGAAATACTTCTTGTTATGGAAAACATGCAAAGTCAGGATGGGGAAGCTGAAACGGCTTCCCCATCCGTTAGTATTGGTTTCCAACTAATACTGTTTGGAAACTACAACTAGATAAGAGCATTAATTATCCAACAAAAACAGAATAATAAAAGTGGCAAAGCTCTTTCTCAGTTTTCCTCCATAAAGATAAGCTACATCGTTTTGCACAGTCAGCACCTCAGTAAATGTGAAACTCTTATCTGTAATAATTAGCAACAACAGCAGGAATAATCTCTACGCAAGGTATTTTTTATTTAAAATTGGAAAAATCATTTTATGCTTACATTTTTTATTCCTAAAATTATTTCATAAAGGGTTTTTTTCTTCTTTAAACTGCTGTGTAAATATAAATACATTAAATATTTATTGAAAAACATTTGTTTTAGAGTAAATCTTTTAAGATGGCACCATTTTAGTTCATTTTAACGCTTTCACTAGAGGAGGAGAACATACCGAAGGGGATTAGATATTAATCTGATTAAAAGGGTCTGGCGAAGGATTTGTCACAGGATCGGGTTTAATGCTGGCTGGACGGAGCAGGTGATCTTTGGGTTTGTCGGGTGAACGGGTTTCTCTGGGTAATCCTCGCTCCTGGTCGCGCGGGGATCGGGTTTTCTCATTGAACCCTGCTAAGGCCGCCGCATACCACAGGATGTTTGGCATATTTACCGCAGCGGTTGTGGTGGTCGTCACTTTAATTAGCAGCAGTGGAGTTGAAAGAGGAGCCAGCGTGCGTATAATTAGCTGTCATTTTGACACCCGGAGAAATTGTTCAGAATAACCCAAATGAGCTTTATTCACGAGCTACTGAGTTTTTGTCTCCTTGTTTGCTTTAGAAGATGGAGTCATTTAGGTGTGTGAACATCATTTGAACCCATGTTGGCCTCTGCCTTGACCTCTGACCTCTGATGTGCATGCTATGAGTTGGTGACGGCTCATCTGAGGCTGTTTTAGGTCGGATCCCAGTCAGATGTAATAAGCTCAATACTTTCCATTCCAATGATTCATAATTTTTTGAAAAATGTGGTTTTTATTCTCCATTTCATTTATTGTATTTCGCTGTTGTTTCATTTGGGATATTTAAAATACCTTCCAGATTCAGTGTTAAGTGTTCTTTACAAAATTAAAAAGAAATTTTGAGAGAGTGAATGTGCATTATGATGCCATTATCATTATATGTCTGGAAAACGACAATATTAACGTTTATTACACCCAGAACAGTTTATCGTTCAGCAAACTTTATTGCTGGTTAAAATGAGCAAACCCCGTTAAATCCCTCTTTTTATATAATTAACATGTGACCTACATACTCCAGATATCACCATTAAAATAGTATTCATAGTCAGTTATGTAACTCTGACTTTTGTGGTATTATTAACCAACATGAGTCACTTCCAGGTTCAGATGAAAGAAACAAAGGTGATGGATTGGAGGGAGATCATAAACATTTCTGCAGGTTTGTGCTGATAAATCTGGAATAACTCATGGATTATTTTATTTTTTTCACTTTTTCCTTGGAAAGCTTAAAGATCATTAACAAGATTAGGAAACGTTCCCCGTTCCCGTTTCTTCTGTTTAATGTCTGATGCAACAGTAGCTGAAGCCAGACCAGCCGGCCTTTCACCCAGTCTCACTTCTGTTTTCTCATCGGCCGCCAGTCAAACTAAAGCCACTGCCAATGTTGGTTGTGTTTGCTCATAACGATGACAGGATGAATACGTGAGGGGAGTGATTGGGGGTGGAGGAACCACACCTGTACCACTGCTACATTACATGACTCAGCATTGTTTAGAGGAAGTTGTGCTGTATTTTTTTGTGTAGGCTGGTACGCATTTTTCAGTGAGCGTTTAGAGGCTCAAAGGGGGGAAATATTTTCTGTTTTCTTTTGCATTTCGTAAAGTCTGAGCCACAGCTACCCTGAACTACCAAACATCGCGACCAACCAGTCCATGTTTGTGATGTTGCGCAAACACTGGGATTCCTGAACTACTTCTGAAGCTTTCCTTTAACTGGAAGAAGAATGTCTAAGGTTAAAAAGAAAGAATAATTTACCATTAACCATGATTCCATTAATGTTTTTTTATACCCATTTAGAAGTATCACATTAGAAACAGTTGATGGAAACTAGGCGTGTCACTATTAGATAATATTTGCAATGATGATCTCATGTTTTTTTTCTTCTTTCGTCTCTTTCTAATCTGCACACATGCATCTAACTGCATACCTGAAATGCATCTTTCCAAGTTCGAAATGGAAAAATGACTGTGAGCTACTGGTGTTGGTCTTTGCAGTCCAATTAGTTCCTCAGAGATTCCAGAAGCTGGATTTGTGTGTTTCCTCTGAATTGTTCTTGTTGACATAACAAAGCCCTTCTTATCAGCTGCCATTTTTATCTGTGAGATAAAGCATCCGACACTTGCGTAACCCCTGTTTCCTGTTTTCCTTTAGGCTGAGCAATGCCATCTGTTCCCTCATCCAAGGAGGCCGTCAAAGGCCCTGTGTGCCCTCACGCTGCCAAGCTGCACGGCCACGCCAACGGAGGCGCCAAGCTACACGAGGGTTCGTTCCCCGTCAACGCCAACGAAGACTCCGGCAAAACCATTCAGATCAGCACAAAGAACCCCGCTGTGGACAGGAAGTGGATCCGGCCGGACCTCCCCAGCCGCTGCACGTGGAGCCTGGGGGCCTCCAAAGCAGACTCACCCCACGGACATTTTTCACAGTGAGAAGCAGTCTTTCTTCTAACAATTGACCCAAGGGAAGTCTACATAAAGCAAGAGATTAGATAATCTGGGGGTGACTCACTCCTCCTGGCACAAGCTTACATACATGTTTTCTCTCACCTACAGAGGATCTAAATCAGCTTCTTCATACCGCTATCTTCTGCCTCCCCAGGTCCGCCTCCCCCACCATCCTTCCCGACATCCTGCACCGGATCGGCGACACTCCCATGGTCCGGATCAACAAGATCCCAAAAGCATTTGGAGTCAAATGTGAAATACGTGAGTCATCCTCCGCTCAAGCAGCAGCACATCCCCAAAACAAGTAAAACCTGTAGCAGCTCAGCTCTGTAAACATGGGAGGATTACTCAGTTTTATTACTGCTACAGGACAAAAAAAAGAAAGTTATGGGTTGATTTTTGTTTTTTTTAGTGGCCAAGTGTGAGTTCTTCAATGCTGGAGGGAGCGTGAAGGACAGAATCAGCCTGCGGATGGTTGAAGATGCAGAGAGAGCGGGCATCCTCAAGCCTGGAGATACAATCATAGAGCCCACCTCTGGAAACACAGGTATCCAACCGGAAAAGCCTTTCTAAAGGCATGTGAAGTGGGTCGGAGCGGCCCGGTTGTTAATTCTCCTCCTGCACGTCTCCAGGTATCGGACTGGCCCTGGCTGCTGCTGTTAAAGGTTACCGCTGCATCATCGTCATGCCTGAGAAAATGAGCATGGAGAAGGTGAGTTCTCTCTGTTCTCTACAGCTAACAAAGCTGATGGAGGTTCCCTCATCTGTTCTTCTCCTTTTCCTCCTCAGGTGGACGTGCTCAGAGCTCTCGGAGCCGAGATCGTCCGAACCCCCACCAGCGCTCGTTTCGATTCCCCCGAGTCTCACGTGGGTGTGGCCTGGCGCCTGAAGAACGAGATCCCAGACTCACACATCCTGGACCAGTACCGTAACCCTAGCAACCCGCTGGCTCACTACGACACCACGGCCGAGGAGATCCTGAAGCAATGCGACGGTAGGCGTCCATCCAGGTGGTCTAGCTGGTTTCCTGGACCTCTGGAGTCTTTAACCCACCTGGTGTCTGTTTGCTTGATGTTTGCAGGTAAACTGGACATGCTGGTGGCCGGAGCAGGAACAGGAGGAACCATCACAGGCATCGCCCGCAAGCTGAAGGAGAAATGCCCCAACATCAGAGTGAGCTCAGTTCTAATGAAACACGTCTGACACAATGTACTTGGCCTAAAGGTTGAGTCCTCACTTCCTTCCTTCTGCCTTCAGGTCTTTCCTTTCTACCCTTCTTTTTTATAACATTCCTTCTCTCTTTCCTAGTTCTTTATCTCCTTTGCTTTCTTCCCTGTTTTCTTGCAAATTTAAAAAAAAAAAATGTATCCTGAGGACTTGATTTTGTTCTTTTCCTGTTAGCCTTCACTCTCACTATTTCTTTCAACTTTTTTCTTTCAAACTTCCTTTTTTCCAACCTTTTTCTTAAACTGTTTTTCATTCAAGCCTTTTTTTCTTGTTCTTTTTTGCTTTCTTTCCTTCTTGCTTCAAGCTTTCTTTCAACTCTTAAAAATGGGTGTAAGGAACTCATAGCCTGAGATTTTCCAGGTTGGAGAAGTATTTATTTATTTATTTTTTTCCTGTGATAAATGTGTAGGAATCCTGACTGTTTGTCTCATCTGTGATGACTATGTGCAGATTATTGGTGTCGACCCAGAAGGTTCCATCCTGGCCGAGCCTGAGGAGATCAATAAGACCAATAAGACCCAGTACGAGGTGGAGGGAATCGGCTACGACTTCATCCCTACTGTCCTCGACAGATCAGTGAGTCCTGGTTGCTCTCTTTATTTCCTCAAGTGTTTCTTCTTTTAATTCTGAGTTTGTTTTTTCTTTTTTGTTTTCTTTTTCTTCAGGTTGTTGATACTTGGTACAAATCCAACGATGAAGAATCCTTCAATATGGCCCGCCTGCTCATCAGGGATGAAGGAATGCTATGTGGTAAATATGCATCTGATTCAGAGTTGGGTAATAACTAGTTATATTCTACTTGAGTAAGTATTTAGGAAAAAAAATAGTATTTTTATTATGCTGTAGTCTTTATTCACCCATAAAAACTCTGAAGGTTTGAGATTATTCTCAGAAATTCTTTAGAAAATACTTTTGTTCTAGAAAAAGTTACTCCTCCCTTATTTATTTATGTTTTTATTTACAATGGCCCTAAAATAGATTAACAGTTGAATTAAAAAAATGTTCAATCTTTGCTCCAATCGACCTTGTTTTTCTTGTGTGTCCAACAGGGGGCAGCTCTGGGACTGCCATGGCTGCAGCTGTGAAGTTCGCTAAAGAGCTGAAGGAGGGCCAGCGCTGCGTCGTCATCCTGCCGGACTCCATCCGCAACTACATGTGAGGATCATTTTATAAAACTTCACCTGTTTGGTTTCACTAGTCAATGTTTGCTTCAACTTTTCATCTCCTTTCCTGCAGGTCAAAGTTCCTGAGTGATAAGTGGATGGTCCAGAAAGGCTTCCTGAGGGAGGAGGACATCATGGTGAAGAAGCCTTGGTATGTGCTTTAAAAACTTTTGTAACCTAAGTCGTCGCTTCCTCATGTGGAGCTAAGCACCTGCTTTGCTAGGTGGTGGAACCTGAAGGTGCAGAGCCTGAACCTGTCGGCGCCGCTCACCGTCCTGCCGACCGTCAGCTGCCAGAAGACCATCAAGATCCTGAAGGAGAAGGGCTTCGACCAGGCGCCCGTGGTGGACGACGCGGGGTGAGTCGCTCTTCTTATGTTGCAAGAAATGAACATACCAACGAAGAAGTGTTGATTTTCATCACCGCATCTGTTTCTGTAGGGTGATCCTGGGAATGGTGACGCTGGGAAATATGCTGTCATCGATTCTCGCCGGGAAAATCAAGCTGTCCGATTCTGTCAGCAAAGTTCTCTACAAGCAGTTCAAACAGGTCCGCCTCGCCAGTCTCCATGTGTTGCAATTTTTCTCCAATTTTGGCATCTTTCCGCAATGTTTTCATGTTAAACCCTCAAAATTTGACACATGGTATCCACTCAGCATGATACTCCCACCATCTCCATGATGATGTTTCTTTTCCAACTTCTCTCTATCAAACCTCTGAGGTTCTTAACTGGGATTAAATTTCACACATGCAATTTAGATGCCTGGTCTCCGGCGCCACCTTGTGGCTAGGATAATGTGTGACCTGTTTTTTGTAACCTTTTAAGACCAAGGGTTGAATTTAACTTCTCTGTTTGCTACATGCGGATGAATATAGAAAATACAATTATTCTCTTCTCATTACACATCTAAAATCTCCAAACCGATCTCTGAGAAGTTTACTTTCACCATTTATATGATTTTCATAATATCTTCTGTTTTATCTGTCTCATAGATACAGCGTGAACATTGGGATTTTTAAATCGTGACAGAAAAACTAATTTATTTTTTATACATACTTTGAAGTCTTAAACATGTGGCACTTTTTTTCTCCATTTTATTCTGTACCTTTACTTGACTGAAATAAAAATCAGATCAGATAAAAATCAGAACTCATGTTTTGCTTCTATACTTAAAAAATCAGCTAAAAACTGCTTCTGAAATATGGAAATTCTCAATAATTGTTTACGTTCATCCTTAAATAATCTCTTGTTTGTTTTATTCCTGTTTCTCTCAACCATTTTCTTCACAGATCCGCCTGAATGATAATTTGGGAAACTTGTCTCGCATTCTGGAAATCGACCACTTTGCCCTGGTGGTGCATGAACAGATCCAATGTAAGTTTGGAGAAGAAACTTTGATAAATGTCAGCTTTTCTCTTTTTTTTTTCTACAACTCTACATCATTGAAATTTGAGTCTGAAGCTGGAAAAGAGCAACATAATCAGTATTTATTGCATCATGGGTCAAACGCTATTGATCGTCGATCAAAGTTTCATCTCGTTTAATTGGGAATGAAGTTCAGACAACCTTTACTTGACCTTTCGGAGTCTGCTAGAGATAAGCGTGTAACTTTCTGCGTTGCTCTAAATTAAACCCAGGGCACCGACTGATCTGTATCATGTCTGCTTTTAACCGACTTTCTCTCTCCTTCCTCCTGTTTCGTTACCAGACTTGACCAATGGCTCCACCGAGCTGAAGCAGATGGTTTTTGGCGTGGTGACAGCCGTCGACCTGCTCAACTTCGTCACTGGCCGGGAACGGAGAGAGCGCTCCGTGTCGGAGTCCACCGATGAGCTGTGATCAGCTGACCGAAGCTTTCCCGCCCCAAAAAATAAAAGAATGACAATAGATGAGTTCAAGAGAGCTGGAAAAAGTATTCTTGGAAGTTTTTTTAGGTTGTAGTTGTCTCTTAGTTTCAGCTAAAAATGAATATTCTCTCTTTAGATTTTGATTTTATGTCCATTAATTCAGCTTGTTCTGGAGTTTTAGATGTTTTTTTATTGTTGTTTTTGTTACTTTATGTCCTTACAGAGTAGAAAGCAAATCTTTTGTAAGTTTTTAATTCCTGGTCGGCTTATTTCTCATCTGCAAAACGCCTGTGGAACCTTTTGAATTACGCTTTAATCGTTTTGAAAGTGATTGTAAAGCTGGATTTCTGCATTTAAACAGAAAAAAGGGGCCGTATATGGTCTTGCTGTATATAAGGCAAACATGATGAGCTTACTTTTTTTTTTTCCTACTTTTGTTTCAGCGCAAAGTCTGTCATATAACTGTAAAGAAGTCTCGACTATTTAATCATAGAAGTGTCTTGGAGGAAATATTTTGTATTGCGTTGCTTTTATTCAATGAATGTGTCTGAATAAATAAAGTTTAAGCAAAGTTGAACGGTTTTGTCGAAATTAAATCGGTACAGTAAGTGATAGTAAAATCATGTTTATTGATATCAAAGGTAATTTCTTGATAAAAGTTTATAGTTACATGCTCTCTAGATTAGTACAAGAAGTACTAATAATTTGTAATTTATTAGCATGTTTATTTCCGAATTTGATAATTACTTATTTAGAGATCATTTTTAGTAACAATAAAAATTTTACTAACATCAGATCTGACATATATTTTAATTTATGTAAATATAGATTTTTAAAAGGTACAATTTTCCAATAATTATTTTTTTAAGTTTCAAAGGCCCCATTAAAGCCCCTATGTTTTGTGTCAGCCATGTGTTTAGTGGCGCATGTAAACTTCACCTGGGAGCTCGGTGTTATCGGCCGGTTGGATCCTTCATCGCTCCGCCCCAACTTACCCGCCGCTGGCGCACAGAAGTGTAACAAACGAACGCTCCCTTAAGTGATAA
Organism: Poeciliopsis paucimaculata; assembly: GCA_903067055.1. Taxonomy (NCBI): domain Eukaryota; kingdom Metazoa; phylum Chordata; class Actinopteri; order Cyprinodontiformes; family Poeciliidae; genus Poeciliopsis; species Poeciliopsis paucimaculata. Next base: position 31,320 of record CAEGAD010066640.1, on the reverse strand, counting down.
CGGTGTCCAATCAGCGCCGGGGATGGTGGCTATGTGTGTTGTGTGGTAAACGCTACGAGCAAGGCTAGACAGTCAGTATGGCGGAGGGGAGCAGTGTGAGCGACTCAGAGGGGCTAGAAAAGCAGTTAGAGAGCCTGCTGAGCCGCTACTCAGGTGACGACTCCGGAGTTGACAGCGAGGTGTTCTGCGCTGATTTCTGCAAGGTAATAGGCCCGTTGTTGAACCCGGCACGGGGCTTGTTGTCGAAGATAAGAGCCTTAATGTTAGCCGAATCCCCTCCCCCAGAACTGCATTAGCAACGGAGCTTCTTAGCACGTAGCTGCTACGACGTTAGGTCTTTACAAACCTTTAAAACCCGGATTAAACATGTTTTAAACTATGTGCCCAGTATTACAAACTTATACCAAGATGATACAATGAAAATATCAAAATCTGTATGGCGGTTAGAAGGTGACATTAATGGCTTTCTGTTCAGCTAACAAGGCTATTGGTTGAAGCTAACTGTTTAGCTAACTCAAAATGTACCATCAAGTTGGTTGCCCATTATTTTCAGTGATGAACCAACTGCCTTATGTGTAGCAACTAACAGCAGTTAAATACTTTTTAATCAAGATTACTATATTGAATTCCTAATTGCATTTTAATCGCACGTTTAGTCATCTTGATTAGCCTCGACGTTTAGCTTCATAAATTAATACGTTCATTTGCAGCAGTTTAAAATGTATTTATACGTTATTAGGGGCTCTCCGAACCTGAAACTTGTTTCACGTCACTGCATTATTTACGTAAAATAGATGAAGCAGTTATTCTACAGTGTTGAATAATTTAATAGTGTTATGACACTATTTTTGTGCCACTTATGTAGTAAATACAACAGAACAATCTGATGGCATCTGCTGTGTAGAAGAAACCTGCTGGGTTTTTTTTTAATTATTAGCTTTTATGGATAAAGTAGGCTTTTATAAGGGAACTGGCTCTACACAGTAAATGAAACATTGCTACTTTTTATTTGCAATGATGACTAGTTACTAGGGCTGCACGATATTGGAGAATCTTGCTTGGTCTGTGACCTTTGGCGTTTTTGAGGAAGGTCATTCATGTCCAGTCATCATCTGCAGCAGTGAGAGGATAATCAACTGACTAAATATTGCATTAGCATGAAAAGTGCAAATGTACAACTTCCACTAGCTTATCCAATTTTTATGACATTCCAAACAATCCTTTGTGTTATGCATTATAGCACACGTAACGACATATTGTGCTAACTTTCAACACAGATTTATGCTCAATTTCTGACACAAACGTCTAACTGTTCTTGTCCATTTTGTTTTTGACTCGTCTCTGCTGACTCTGCAGGTGGTGGAGGAGTCTGCTTCTCACTGGCGCGTCCCGCTGCCTCGCCTCAGGATCCTCCAAGTGGCTCTGCAGCAGTTTTCTCGAGCCTCGGCCTTCTTCCCAACAAGCTGTGATCTTGTAGGCCACACCATCAGTAGTCTTGCGCTGTGAGTTTATAAATCACTCCCATATGTTGGGTTTTATCTTAAAACTGATACTTTTTTGAGTAATAACTTTGACTTTTAGATTTCCAGCAGCATCCCTGACAATAACTTTCAAACAAATTGCTAAAGCAAATGAAAAAACGTAATTGAACAAAGGCTTTTTTTTATTCTTGTGTTTATAATTAAAGAAGCCAGAAGTACCCAGAATGTCAGATATGAAATTCAGCTAGAAATAAACCAAAACAGGCCTCAGGTCTATCATGAGTATAACTTCACAGGGAGAAGAATCAGTTTCTTTTTCAGTTAAGAATAATGTTGGTTGATTCTCTGTGTCACTTACGAATTGATTGTTGAATTATATGAGAAATATAACTTAATACATTTAAAGAAGCAGTTTGTGGTTTTCTGTTTTTAATACATTTGCAAAGCACTCAAACTATTTTCACACTATCAGACTGTGGTATTTGTGTGTGTGTGTGTGTGTGTGTGTATACCTCAGGCTGCAGAAGTTGTACAGTAATTAATAAATATTTGCCCTGATTTCTTTCCATAGGAGTGTGTTTGAGTTGCTGCTGTTTTTTGACCAGAAGGATTTCAATGAGGAGCCGTTAAAACATTTCACTGCTACATTCCAGGTAAGTTTATAGAGTTTACTGTGGAAATTTTTTTTTTCTCGCCAATTTATGACTGTTTGACATCAGACAATTGAAAAAAAAAAGTGTCATAAATTTTAATTTGATCTAGAAATTTCAGAGTTTTTGGTGGAAATTTACTTCACCATATTTTTTCCTCCAATCTCTTTAGTAATGTTTCCTAGGTTACTTTGAAGAAGAGATCTTCAGCATGTTGTGGTCTTTCTCTTCCAGGAATGTAATTCAGTCTTAGCGAAGTATGAAAATGTTTTCCTACTTCAAGTGGAGCGTTTCCTCCAGCAGGGCGGACCGTGGGCCAGCCCCACCTTGCAGGCCATCCTCAGTGAATCCAGTTTACCTCAGATGGAAGGTAAATAAGATTCTTCCACTTTATACAGTTTTGTTGTTAAAATGCGACTAAAAATTAATTTCCCGTCTCTCCCCTCAGTGGATCGTTACATTAGCTCTGAGCCGCCAGTGTTCCTCGACCTCCGCGTTCGCTACCTTACATCCTCCGGTCGCCGCAGCGACGCCGCCGCTCTGGCTAAATGCTGCACTCGATGTCCCTCTGCAGGACAGCCGCTGTTCTTCCTCCAGGTCTACCTCTCATGGCTGCTCAGAACAACACAGCACGACCGCCTGCACCAAGAGGTGGGCGAAGCCTAATCCCAACCTGCCTTTTAGCCATCCGGTCTGTTGTCTAGTTGCTCAGCTTCTTTCCTCGTTTTTAGGTGGCTGACATTAACGGAAACGATGCGCTACACATCATCTGCAACCTGGAGTGTGAGGAGACTGATGAGATGCTTTTAGCTCTCAGCACAGCCTTCCTGTCTCAACAACTCCAGAGAGGAGACATGTTCTACCTATGGTAGGTAACTGGAGGTTAACATGTGGAGTTGGTCACCGTGAAGCTGTTCTAAAACTCTTTTTCTGTTTGTAGCGAGCTCGTCCTGGTGTGGACCAGCTTCCATCGACGGTTAAAGACGTCCAAGCAGAATCTGTTGGAGGTTTGTCGTCAGCTGATGCTGTCCGCCACAAACGTCAAGTCAATCTTTCCCTTCATCAGAGCCGTGCTCCAGGAGGTAAGGAAGGTTTTATTAGAGGTGATAAGAACTTCCGTCATAAATTGACTCTTTGCGTTTATGCCTGTCCAGGTCGGTGAAGACGGAGTGCAGTTCTGTGTGGAGCTCTGTGCCAACGCTCTGAGATCCTGTCTTCCATGCGACGTCCTCACAAAGACGCTCATTTATAAAACCATCGCCGGGCTACTGCCCAGCGACCTAGACGTGTGCCGGGCGTGTGCTCTGCTCGTCTTCTTCCTGGAGCGCAGCGTTGAGTCCTACAAGACGGTGTACCTGCTCTATATGCACCCCGACCAGGAGTACCACGTGGATGACAGCCTGATAGGGAATAATGTTCGCTTTGAGACCCTGCAGGTATAGTGGTTTTATGATGGATTTCTAGTGTCAGTTCTTCCCTGCTGCACTGCATCTCTTCTAGTAGAATCTATAAACAAAGTTTTAACTCTTAAGCTCTAATGCTAATTTTAGAAAACAGTGAATTAAGAGTTTGAAGAGTTGAATGGCTTTCTGCAGACTGTGTGTAATAATTCTAGACACCGTTGCAAATGCAATGTGTTGATTTTCTGCTTTTTGTTTTGCAGGTTTTGAAGAAAGACTTGTATTTTGACCCGGAGTTATGGAACCTCATTGCTTTGCGGACCAACTGTTTGAAGCTGATGAGTGAGAAGGTGGTTAGTGCTGCTCTGGAAGAAATCATGGAAGACAAGTGGATCAACAAGTATTGCACCAGGGGTTCTGGCCTCCGCTCAGTTTGTCGAGGACCTGCTGCTAAAAAACGACATCATAAGGAAGATAGATTTTGTAAAACAGATTCAAACACTGCAACCAAACGATTTAAGATGGACTCTGAGAAAATGCGCGTAAATAGTCATGCTCTAAGAAGAAGAGGCAACCAGGGGTCACAAGCTTTGAGAGAATCTTCTTCTGGATCTTTGAGGCGCTCGTTTTGGCAGCTTGACAGAATACATGGCAGTTTGACTCTGAGGTATGACGAACATCGACGCACTACGAGGTTTTCTGAGAGAAACCTTCCGAAACGAAAGATCAAGAAGCCCAAGTGGCTCCTGGACGATTCGGGAATGCTGGAGAACGTTCCGCTAAAGATGAAAAGGAACGGACTGAAACCACAAAAGCTTCTGCGATCCTGTGTAATGAAAAGATCCCAAACCAGCCCCATGAAAAACAGCGCCAAACTCAAACCACAAGTACACAGTCGTCTGAAGCCAAAGGAGAACAAGTACCAGAACGGGTTCTCTTTGGATCCTGTGAAACCGGCAAACCCTCCCCAAATCATCCTAGAGTTGTCTCTTCCAGACAACGAACTGATGGATACGTTTAGTGACGATTCTTGCAACCGACCCAAAAGGTTCTCTCAAGTGCTTCTTTATAAACCAACAGTTAAATATCCTGATACTTCACCTCCAACGAAGACCGGGCACGGCAAAGAGGTGATTCTAAGATCGCGGGACGCCACCATGTTTGTACAGCTGCTGCACTGCTACGCACGCCGGCAAAAAGGAAGAGGTAGCAGCTTGACCGTTCATGGCTCCGTGTCGACAATAACTCGTTCATCGGCGCAAGGAAGCCCTTCAAAGGATTCAGAATCATGTGAGAGGCCTGTCTCCGGCTCTAAAGGTACCACACCAGAAAAGGTCAAAGAGAGGGGGTTGCATGTTTCAGAAAAGCTCCCCAAAGCTCAAAGCACAAAAGAAGCCCTCGATTCCTCTAGAATCTCTCAAGCTGAAACGGAAAAGGACTTTCAGAACGATCCATCTGAAAGTTCTCCTGCTGTGACGGAAGGAACCACTGCGTCGCCAATGTCTGCAGCAGCACAAGCGGCAGAAACAGCAAACGTTCAAGACTTCCCACAAGCCGAGTCCATCGCCTCAGGTGGAGAAGCATTTGAGGTGTCAGCTGTTGAAATGAAAGTCACCATTGCCTCACAAGCCTCGGTTTTAACCAAAGTCTCCAAGCCTCCAATAAAAGAAGATGTAGATCAAGTTTCGCAAATCTCAAAGGTGGTGAAGAATAAGAAGAAATCTACAGATGAAGTCCAGTTGGCTTCGATTAACAATAGTGACTCAGATAATGATTTTCTTTCACGATCTGAAGATGTTGGACTCAACAGCGTAGGACAGGAAATCAAGTCCCTGTCGTCTCAGGAAGACGGCAGCAAGAACTCAAAGGCAGGCAGTGGCACTCCCAATATGGCTGCTGCAGAGGTGTTGAGGAAAACTTCAAAAGGAAAGGCGCCTCATAGAAATGACAAAAGCCCTATTAAAAATATCAGTTTAGCTGCTTCTTGTAGTTCAGACAAGTCTATATGGACATTACCAACAGAGCTGGTCACTGAACTTTCACCTGAGCAGCTTACAGATCAAAATCAAGGCTACTCTAAAGGTCTGGCAGGTAAAGGCAAGCCTAAGCATTCTCAGAAAACAGAAACTACCTCTAATAACGCTGTGCGGGAACTGGAGGTGGCTGCAGTTGATGTTCAAGTTAAGAAAGAAAATTCAAAAGCTCAGGATACTCGTTCAGAAACGTCAGAGAACAGTGAGCTAATGGAAAATGCTCCAGAAACGGAGGAATCCAAGCTGGAGCACTTCTGCACCTACTGCAACAAGTTCTTCATGGGGGCTCGGGTTGTAGAGCATGCAATGTTCCACTTCCGAAAAGACGAGTGCACTTTCTGCAGAACGGTCTTCAAAGACGACCTGTTGGCCATGGTGCACCTCTCTGATCATATAGAGAAAATGAAGAGGTTGAAAACTGAAGAAACGAGCGTTGCTACACCAAAAACCTCAGCCAAAGCAAAGACGACAAACGTGCCTTCTGGACACAAAGAGAAACTCAAGAACTCCGCATCTGAACCCAGAACTTTAAGATCTAATCAAAAGCAAATGGGTGTGACATCTTCACATGACAAACAAACATCCAAGCATGTCATTGGAGAAACTGCCGTCCACAGGGTAAACGGGCATATTGGCAAAAAAGAGTTTAAGAAATTGAAGAAAGACTCTGATTCCAAGCAGGAACCTGTACAGCAACTGAGTTTTGATAAAAGAAGGCATCACCGAATGTTTGATTCAAGGCTGCAAGAAAATAAGCTAATTAAATCTGAAAGTCCAGTACCGGCTCAAACCAATAAGGAGCTGAAGTCTTCAGACGATGGAAAGAAAAGTAGAGAATCGTTACAACTTCAAGAAACGTACTCTAATCCAATTGTTGATGTTGACGAGCAGGAGGAGAAGGTTTCCTGTCCTGCAAAAAGATGCTCCTGGTTTACAAACCTCTCAAAGAACCGAGTTGGCCTGCTGTACCATGCTCTGGACAAACACTACGGTGACATCAAGCCTTTAGAGCTGGCGTTCCGTGTCGCAAAGAGCAAATGCAGTATCTGCATGAGGGTGATGTGGAGCTTCGAACACTTCCAGCACCACATTGAGAGACACCGACTTGTCCCGAGGCACCCCTGCCTTCACCGGGGCTGCAAGGCCAGGTTCAAGAGCGGAATGGAAATGCGACGGCACACCAGAAAGCACAGTCCGCTGCAGGCGATGTGCTGTCGCCCCGGATGCTCCCAGCTTTTCATTTGTCTCTGGGCACTGAATCTTCACGAAAGAGAACACTATGCTTCCAAGTCAGCCGAGTCAGACTCATATTTTGCACAACGAGGCGAAAGGTTGTCTAAAACACCCGATGGAAAGAAAACTCAAAGCTCAGACGACCCCGTCAGATTCACTTCCCTTAAGTTAAAAGAACAAACAAACGACTCTTTAAGAAGACTCATTAAAGTTCCTCTTACTGTCAGCACAGCAGCTCAACAACACAAGCTTAGAGTTAGAAACAAAAGCATTGATTCTGAAAAAGACACCTCTCCTCAACCCATGTCCATAAATCTTAGGTTGAGACAAACATTAAGTAAGGGCCAAGTGACAAGCCAAGCTCACAAAAGTCATCACGTCGTCTCATCGTCTTTGCTAAAACACAAAGCTAAAGTGAAGAATAGGAATAGGTTAAAGTTAAAGAACGCCAGAATAGCCACTCGAGGTTTTAAGAAAAGAAGATGTCCTCCAAGGTTGAGCAAAACTGCCGCCGGTCAGAAAATACTCGCTCAAGACGCGAAAGAGAACGATGAATTCGATCAAGAGGATGTGACGGCAGAAATGACATCGAATGATTCAGAGATTAAGCAAATTAAAACTAAACGGATATCCAGCAGTAAATTTCAGTCCACCAGTTTAAAACAGTCTGGCCTCAACAGACAGAAGTCAGCGGACGGCAGAAAGAATCACTGCGCGTCTTCAGATTCCAGCAAGTTGAAGAAAACCAAGTCTGGAAGAATTGTAACGACTAAAAAGGCTGGCAAGACACGTAAAGAACTAAACTCTGCTTCGAGAGCGACTGCGGAGTCCGAACCGGTTAAAGTCGAAGCAGTGGTTGAAGTTTCTGCTGATGAGAAGGCAAATAACCAAGATTTACTTCAGGAGTCTAGTAGCTCCATCCCAGCAGAAAGTGCTGAGAAGATGTCAGGGGTTAGGAAAGAAGAAAGTACCAACGCTGCTGCTTCGATCTCTGGCAAGCCACAGAAGAAAGGTGAAATGTTGAAGAAAAGGCTCAATCAGAAAGGCAAAAACCAAACCTTACAAAACCTCCCCAAATCCCCAATGGAGGCCAAAGAGCAAGATAAACAAGTGAAAGCTAAAGGAGCAGAGGGGATATTAAAAGGGTTGAAAAAGTTAATAAAGAGCACGCTTGTTGAGAAAGAAAAGAGGAAGGAAGCACCTGAAAATGCAGCTCCGGAGGCATCCCCTCCATCAATTCCTACTGACATTTTGACTGCTTGTCCATCCAAAGTCCCCGAGGCAAAGGAGCAGATCATTAATCAAAAGGAAAAACGAAAGAAATCAAAAATTACTGATAAGTCTGAAACCAGTAGAGCAACCAAGAGGCATAAAGAGATTAATAAAGACAAGACACGAAAGCTTGCCAAGAAAAAATGTAAAGAGAGCAATCAGCCAGCAGCTGCCAAAGGAAATCCTCCAACACAGCCTTCTCCGTCTGACATTAATTCTGCTAGCTGCTCTCTAGCGATCGAAGACAAAGAATGGAGCGAAGGAGTCGTTTCCATGCCGTGTAAGAAAACCCTCGCGGCATACGGCAAGAAGCCGTACCTGCGCCTGCCGCCCACTGCGTACCTGGACGAAAAGTACACCGCCATGCCGAAGCGGAGGAAGGAGTCGCCGCTCTTCCAGTCTAGCGTCGTCCTCGAGTCGCCCTGCCCGAAAGAAGCTCTGCAGAGGCACCGGTGCGCCAAGTGCTTCTCCACTTTCAGCTGCGCCGAGGAGCTGCAGAGTCACAGCCAGCAGCAGAAGTGCTCAAACCTGTTTGGGTTCGACTCTGACGATGAGGGTGAGTGAAATCGCCTGTGGTTTGCCCCCCCGGTATTTTAAGAGGTTAGGGACTTGAATATTCACCCTCTAAAAACTATTTCCTCACTGGATAGTTTAATGGTTCAAACACCAAATGCACCTTGATATGCATTTGTAAGCACATGAGAAGCCATCTTGGCTCTACCACAGAAGCAAACGTCTGCGGTCCACTCTTGTGGGTTCAGGTAAAATAAATATTCCTTCTGGATTGTCTGCTTTGCAAATATGCAACTCGGCCAAAAGATAAAATCTCAGATTTTTTTTTTTTTTATATATCCCAAATCCTATTTTGGGATACGACATGATGGATCTGTTGGATTTTTCTCGTTTTTCTTTCTAAAAAAACAAAAAAAAAACAAATGACAGAAATATTTTCAAAAAGTGGCTCTTTAGTATTAGGACAATTTTCATTTAATTACAAGAGAATGTAATTAAATTGTCCTGCCAATATGTGTTTGTCAGATTAGCAGGACAAAGACACAATTTTTACCAGAAATAACATCTTAAAATGTAAAAAAAAACCTGTTTTAATGACAAAAAAGCTTTTAGTTATTGTGACCACCTCGGTTCCCTTTTTGCTCAATCATTTCAAAGTCTAGTTATTAGTAATTATTTTATGCTAAAGTTTTAAAGGATTTAAGTATTTGAAAACCAAACTTCTATTAATTTATAAAATTGATGTTATAAATTAAAGTTGTTTTTTTTCTGTGGTTTTAGGTAACGGCTGAGCCAGTGCTACAAGGACTGCAAAGCTATTGGATGCTAGCCAAGCTAGCACCAAACTGCAAGGAACCAGAGGACCGTGATCGTACCTCGGCAGGTCCGTGCTCCCAAGACGCAGACCCAGACCTTAACAGGAACAAACATTGGACGCTTCAGTAGAGCGAACATAAAGCCCGAAAGAAACTTCTGAAGTACTGAAGTGCCTCCTCTGGAACCCGCCGTGTTGCGTCGCCCCATATGGAGACTAAACCACACAAAACAACGCATAAAAACAAGGCTACAAATGTTTCCATTAGTAAGCCATACAGTGACATTGGTCTCTTTTTGCACTGTTGAAGAGGTTTGAAATTGAAAACTAAATTTTATCATCTTAGGGTCCTAATTTAGACTGAGTCTAAACCACAGAGTCGTAAGGTAGCTGTGTGAGTCTTCAGTAAGACGTTTGTTTTTTTAATGTATAACTCTTGTTTAAATACTAATTGTATTTCCTATTGAGAAAAGGATCCCTATTGAGCTCGTTCAGCTCCACACTGCTTGTCCTTGCGGTAACCAACCAGTAGAGGGCAGTGTGCTCTAATCTTGATCTAGTCATCAGGGTGACTTCCCGTCTTTCCTGTTCAGAGAAGATTTAAGGATGCACATTGCTTTATTGTCACCTGAATGCTTTCCGACACGCTAAAGCTGCTCACTTTTAATTTACCACTGTGTTGACTCGAGAAAATGCTCCATTTTTTTTAATAGTTCATAGCAAAGCTGTGCGTAAGTTAACAATAATTATGAACCGGAAAATGTGCCAGTGACCTACTAATTTATCGTGATTATTTTTGTTTTAAATGACGATCATGATTCACATTTGCGTGCGTTTTTTTCCCCGGATTTTCTTCCTTTCCATCACCTTTCCAATGACCACGGTGACGACTTTTCGTCAGCGATGTTTCTCCTTCAGGATCGCGTCATCAGAGTGTCACTGTGAGGCCGCGTGTGTCTTTTCATGAGCAGCGACAGGTTTTATTTATTTGCTTTCTTTTATAAGTATATAAATGTATATCTTTTGTAAATATATGAAGAGTTTCAGTGGCTTATATAAAGGCTGGAGCCAGGTTTATATTTTGTTCTTGCGGGGGGGGCGGGAAATTAAAATGTTTCAAATTGCCTTACAGGGTTTCATTCATTTTTTAGGCTCTGCACAGACATGCATAAAAATGTGAGAAATCTAATATTTTAGATGCGTTATTTCGTTGGGTGTTATTTCAGATGAGAGGGAGCGCCAGATAAAAGGCCCAAAATGAAATTGAACAACTCTTATTTCCTGTTACTTTTTGTATTCTTTGTCAACGTGACAACCTGAGACTTTAGACCAGAAAGGAACTTGAGTCCAAATTAGATTCATTCCAGTGAACACCTGCGGGATGTTTTAAAAAAAAACATTTCCTCTTAAATGATCTAATGACCAAAAAAAAAAAAAAAAAATCTGAAACTTCTCTGCTAATGGTGGAGGCAGTGTGATGATGTGGGCTGGTGTGTCTTTCACTGGAAAAACAGTTTGTGGTTGTCGACGGAGAGATTCTGCAGCTGATGACTGCAGAGTCCAGTAGTCCTTATCTACTGGACTGTCCGTAGAGTCTGCCACAAGAATTTGTGTGTGAACTTTGACCTCAAGCCTGTTGTCTAAATTATCTGATTGGTTTAGGCATGCTGTTCAGAGAGGATTTGGAGTTTTTCAAGGGGAGGGTTTCACATACTTTACTCCTGCTCAGGCCAAAAATACATTTTCCTTACATCGGTTAAAAGAAAACAACAGATTTATTATCCAGGAGCATTGACGAAAGCAGCATGATGCCGCCTCCCCCATGCATTTCCAGCCAGACCTTTTACATCCAACATTTTCAGTTGAGTTTGAGGTTGTTGATTGTTGCAGAAGGTGCATTTTTTTATTCCATGGAAAATGCTAAACTTGGATTCATTTCACATAGTAGTGTTAAATTAGCTGAGAATGAAAACCTTGGAATTTAGGTACTTGGAAAAAGCTGAATTGAAACAACTTTTCTAAATTTATGAGTCTATGGGTGTAAAATGAGACAAATCAGATGACACAGCTCAGTCAGACAGAGCCTTTAATCAGCATTTTCTTAAGTAATGATGGATTCTTCTACAGCCCCAGAGCACTTGATCTACAACCAGTGGTGCTTTTGGATATGGGCAGTTTCCCAGGGCGGCATGACAGAAAGGGGGCTCCAAAAAGAACCAGAAGAAAAGCGCAATTTTTGGATCTTGATCAAAAACCAGTGCTTTTTTTTTTCTTCCTGGTGAGAGTAATGAGAATAGGAACTAGACTGAATTGCAGATTATTTCATACATTTTGATTGGTTGATGGCGGGATGCCTTTCACTCAATAACCCAGCTACGCTGCAGTCGCTCTTTCCACTTGGCATTAAGCATCAAAATTGAGAATTAAATGATTAACTCTATATTTTGGTGAATCAGATGAATAAGCAGCAGTCATCATTCTAAATGTTGCAAAAACTTGTTGCAAAACAATGCGGGTTGCTTCACTTTAAAATAATATAATCGCTCTCTAGTTATTATTGTGATTTAAATACAGTTATGTACAGCTACTCACAAATCCATCTTCAAAATTTCACTAGTTTCTTTTCTCTCTCTCGCTCTTTAAATATAAAAAGTTTAAATATATAAAAATAAAATTACTCGGAGCGGGAACAGATAAATTAGAAGCAGACCCAGAACTGTCAGAACGCATTGAATCAAAAAAATAGTGTACATACCCCAGTTAAAATGAGTTACATTGGATGACAAACATATCAAAAGTTGATCAATCATTTTAAAAACATGTACAGTGGAAACCAGACGCTTACATAAAGTGAATAAAAAGAGACAAACTTTTTCTTTCTCACTCTCTAAGGTAAAATCAGACCCAAAACTGAAACTAATTAGAGAAATGATTTGCATGTACAAGACTAAAAATTTGCTTCTTTTTTTTTAAAGTGTGTGCATTTAACATCTCTTAACGTTTTCGACTCGGTTTCAGCATTCAGTCTTTGGTTCGAGTCTATTTGTATCCCACATCTTGAAAATTATTCACATTGGTCTGATTCAACCTGGCGTTATAACAGAGGGTGTGTACACTTTAGAGATCCGCTCTACAAGATTTTCCTTCCAGCCAATATGGAAATTTGCCTTAAGATTTTTCTTTCCCACATTTATTTAAAAAAAAAAAAAAAAGAAGAAGAAGAAAAAAGCATGCAGTCGGGTCTGTTATTATCTTATTCACATTCCATTGCACACAGGCATGAGCTGCAGCTCCTCAGCAGGTTGGTGGTTGGCATTCTTCTTGCTGCAACACGTTGGTCGGTCTGATCCATCCCACCTTGTTGCTGTGCGTCTACAGTCAAACTCAAGGGGCTTTCCAGATGTGGAAGGAATCAAATATCTGTCCTTGTTACCTCTTTTTGAAGAGTTTTGTTGGCTAAAGGTGGCTTTTTTTTGCCCTTCCCATTTGTTCTGGGAAAGTTTGCGGATACAATTAGAGATGGTTCATTAGAAAAGTGACTCAAATCTCCCACAAAATTTGCATGTCTCTATATGTAGATCCACTTCACAATTTGAGATGGTTCACTTGAAAAGTGACTCAAACTTTCCACAAACGCTGCATGTCTCTATACATAGATCCACTTCCAGCTCCTGTACGTGGAGTCACTCGGGTGGAAAAAGTGTCCGATCTAAGCAGGATAGCCCCCTGTTCCTCACTTTCTTGTTTGGTAATTCCACTTCATGTACTTGGGGATGCACTGACAGACCTGGCTGCTGTAGTAAAATCCGTCCTGGCACTCTCGTCTGGGGTTTCTGCACGAAAGCCTGTAACAACTTGAGAGAGAGAACGAGAGAGAATGAGAGGCAGAATGTGGGCGAAGAAGACAAAAGATGGATTTAAAAACAGGAGGGGAATGGGAGAGATTTTTTAAAGGGGTGAGGTTGGGATGAGGAACAGAGGGGAAATAAAAAAGGAACACAAGGGGGATTATATTCTCAGATCATGCATACTATACATTATTCACATCCCCACATCCTTTCTGGATGAAGCTCAATCCAAGTTTTATTTGCATGTGCATCAAAAGATTCTGTGTGAGGCAGAAAAAAAGTATTTTTCCAGAGAGGGGAGAAGTCTGGGAACTCTTGTCTTTAAAATCACAGCAGGTGTTTGGTCGCCTGTGGACTTACTACTGTGACCAGATGTTAAATCAGACTAAACAGTACAAAGAGTGATTGTACAAAATAATAAATGCCCTATCTTTGTGCTCAGATGCATCCATGACCTTAAAAACTATCTTTCCACAAGCAAATGGAAAAATAGATATCATTTTTAAATTTGATTGATAGAGCAGAAGGACAAAAATATGTTTGGAAGAACTGCTACGTGCCTAACTTTCATATTTTTGGTTTGAATCATTATATGAATATTTGTTTTATTCATTCGCCTTCAGGAACATTCGGATGGTTTACACCTAAATCAATGAATAGTAAAAAAAAAAAAAAAGTATTTTGCGGATTTCTCTTCCAAATTAGGCTTTTGATTCGTTGAAATTACTTTTTTTTCCCCCCACGAAACTTTTAAATTTTGAACTAAGGTTCCAAACAAAGCAAATTTTTCACAGAATAAGACTAATTTGGACGACAGTTTCTGTTTTACTACGATATGACGTTGCACTCGAACTCAGCACGGTTCACAGCTGGCGATTGTTAGCTAATCAATAGCACTAGCTAACTTTTCGTCAATTTTCGGGAATCCAGGTAAAGTAAAGTTTTTTTAAAATAAAAAACATTTTAAACCAATAATAAAGTAATATCAGATACAATATATCGGTAATTGAATTGACAGTTAGCGCTGTAGCCTCAAACATGGATAATCTAGCTCTTATTTCGCCCGTTTGTTCCTTACAACACATTTAGCAGATGCTTAAAATACGTTAAAGACTGTAGAGTGGGGTTTAGGACGTGGCCTAATTTGAACTGATGTCACTTTAATAAGTTTTCGGCAATATTGTTTAAAAATATGAACTATATTGGGAGAGCACCGTTGAAGCTGGGCTTGTAAGTCATGCTGAAAGCTTCCTTGGTTAAATTGAGCTTTAGAAAGATTTTCCAGGCGTGAAAACTGTTGAAATATATTCTCCTGTGCGTCTGACAAATGGGGGAAAAAAAGAAGAAGAATAAACGGACCAGTAATTATTATAATAATTATTTAGATGTGCTTATATTTATTGTACCGTCCACGTTAAATATTTATTTCAGTATTTATCTTTTTTTGTCTTGTGCTGCAGCTGCAACATGAAATAAAGCTGTCATTGCAACTTGGCCAGAGTGGCCTAGCCAAAGTTTGGCTTTCCATCCAATTGAGATGACGTCCCATAAACTCAAGCAGACAGCTCGTGAGAAAAGGGTCCAAATTCTCCAGGAGAGCATAAAAACAAACCCATGTTTGATGCTTTAACATGTTTTTGGTTTTGAGGTCCAGCTCCAGTAAGCATGCTTGTGTTCCTTTTAAGATGAGAATGTTTAGTGAGCTGCCACATGTTTTAGCATCCTGTAGGATTTCCCACATGTAAAGCTACCAGTGTGAATCAATCATGTCTGCTGGTGTGTTTTCATAGTGCCTGTCACTCCATCCGTCTGTCTCTCTTTCATCCAGTACCCTTCCCTTCCCCTCTGCAGGGCCTCTCGGGTCAGAGGGACGTTGATCCGGTGCGTGCAAGCTGTGGGAACTACGACACACTCGCAAAGCCCCGAGCGAATGCTTCGGACGCCCCATGTCCATAAAAGGTCGCAGTGAAACATGTGAACGACTGAAAAAGACAAACAGCGAACGTTTTCTTCCTTGAGAGGAATGGGTCCATCAGGAGATCCTCTGCCTGAGGTTTGTCAGGATGAGCCATTAGGCCAGCATGAGCTGCTAAAGGTTTGGTTGTTGTGAGGTAGGAATATTGCAGCTTTTCACTCAAAGTAAAAAGAGTTCAACATGACCTATTTAATTTTAGAAAAAGTAGAAAAGCAGTTACAGTTACTTTATTGTCACATATCCAGATAAAAGCTGGAATATTGAATCAAAAGTATTGAAAATAATAACCCAACACCACAAAAGGACACCAGTCCCACTTTGAAAGGGGTTCTTTCTTCAGATGAAAATAAAACTTTTGTCAAGGTAAATCTTGGAACAGTCCTAAATATCAGTCAGTTGTGACCGAAAATCTTCCAGTGGGTTTTTATTTCAGCTTCATTGCGAGTCCAAGCATCCATCAAAGATGGACAAAAGAAGCAAAACATTTAAATTTTGGAGTTAATCTGACAGAAAATCAGAAGGATTTGGAGAAGACATGACCTCTAAATCTCAGTGACCATCAAAAACTTTGCATGAAAAGTTTTACCAAGGAAGTGTAAATGTTTTGAATCGTGCTATTGGTGTACAGCCCATGCCTGGTCATAATGCATCAACACTTTCTGGTTTTCAGCTGAAGATGATTCACAGGTTTACTGTTGGACTGGTCATTCCTACTGCTGTAAGCTTCACAGCTGGAAAATCCCACTTCATGGATGACTTCACCATTTGAATCCTTTACTGGTCTGTTTTCAACCAAATTTACGAGTCACCACCATCCACATTATGTGGACTGACTGACATCTTATGTAGACTGACACAGACACTTGTTGGAATTTAGGAGCTTGTTGTTTTGGGGATACATTCATGTTTATGGTCTTCCACCATGTTTCTTAACTTTAAATACTTACAGAGTTTGTCAAGGCTTTGATTTGGGTCCAATTTGGTTTCCTATCAGAATTTTCCACACTAGGCTTCAACTTCAGAAAATGTGCCATCTCTTTTCACTCAAATCCTAAAATTAGTGGGATCAGCCTTCAGTTGAAATGCAGTCATGTTCGTTTATGATAGAGCTTAATTGTTGGACTCAAAATCAGCACGAAAGTTGAGTTTGTATGTTTGCTTTTTATTTATTTTTTTATAATGTTGTGGATTTTGTTCTTATGCCGTGGAGCATTTTGTTTAAATAAACTTGGCCTTCCTTCCTTCTGGTTCTCTCACCTGCAGGTGTTCGAGTTGAACCTCTTGCCCTGCCGTAGACACGTCTGGGGACTCTCTCTGCACTGACACAGACACGTGTCGGGATTTAGGGGCTGATTCCTGGGACACTCCACCGCGCACACACAGCCGCACAGCTCGTCGTCCCACCGCTGTCCAGCAGGACACAGCTTCCCCTCGCCTTGGCCTTCGCACTGGCACTCACCTGACCACAAAGGTAGGAAGAGGAGGGGAGTTCAGAGCAGTGGTTGCACAACCAAAACTTAATCAGACAATGTGTTTTGTGTTCGTACTTGTTTAAAATTTGCATAGAGTAATTTCTTTCTTTCTTCTGCCTTTGCCTGAATCAATTTGTGGTATTTACAGTAAGCACTCTCAGTAAAACCTGAAATAACTGGAGGTTTACATAAGCAACAAACTGGAAATGCAGTTTAATGGCTGAAGGCCTTTAAAAAGTATTTTTCCCCTTGGATGTTTAACTCTTTTTTATAGTTTTTAGAAATCAGTCATTAGCAACATAATTAGGTATTTTTGATTAAATAAAATGTCTAAAAGCTCTTTTTTTATTTATTTCTATGAAATATTGACAATTTAATTAAAACATAAAATAAAATAAGCGACTCCCCATTTAAGGCGACTGACTTAATTCATCAGAGGTCCAGCAAACTGGTGCTTGCAGTGTCACATTTAGTGATCAGTGAGTGTGTCTCTCGTGACTGTACTATGAAGAGCATTCATTGGCTAATCTGTGTTTGTGGCTACAAACCAATATAAAATGAGTTAAAGTGATTTAAACTAAAATAAACAATAAAATATGGATGACAATGGAACACACGCACTCTTGTTTGTTTCTCTTGTTTGTCCTCTTGTATTATTACATTACCTAACAATTAAAGACACGTTGAGTTTTAATATCTAATTTTTAAGGACTTCCATGAAAAATACCACTCCCAACATACAGATATGGGTTTAACTGAGACTGTTTACTAAGTTTTAATGTATTTTATTGAGATTTTATGTGCACACAAAGTGGTGAAAAATAGTTCAGTTATTACTGGCAATATTTTTTACCATTAATAATGTCAAATGTCTTCTGTGCATTTGTATTCTGACAAATTAAAATTGTGCACAGTTAAGTGGTTTCAGGAGTTATTTGATGAGTAAATAGCTTCCATCATTATTAATCATGGAGATCAAAGAGCACAGCAGACGGATCAGGTAGAGAGAGGAAGAAGATAAATGCAGCGGTAGGTTATGAAAACAATATCCCAGAGCTCCGTTTAATTTGTTCTTTAAAGGAAAGCAATCCATTTATGAAACACAGCAAATATGTGGAAGAAGGCAAAACCCTGTGTATGGCTAAAATCAACCTAACATTGGACACCTGCCTGAATCCAGTGCCCTCAGCTGTAAAACTAGTCTGATTTGTGTCCTTACAGGTGTTCTGGTCCAGTTTCCAGCCTGGATAGCAGCTGGCTTCTGTCAGTCCGTTCTGACAGACGCACTCACAGGTGGATTCTTCCAGAACCCTGTTGGGCCCACAGAGAGCCAGCAGACCCGAGTCCAGCGCCTCTGGAACAGAGAAACACGGTATTTAAGAGAATAGGGAAATTAAATAGATTTTTTGTTGACGTAAAGATGCTTGAATGATTTGATAAATGTCATAAACATCATACCAGATCATCCTGATGATGTTTAGCTGAAAGCCTCACGGGGCTAATTATTGTTTCTGAGGTTTCGTCAGCTGAGTGTGTCGCATAACTGCGGCGAATCCAAAGACAGCTCGCGCGCTTTTGATTACGTCTGTTGCACTAAATTTGCACGTGGAGACTTGAGTTTGGGCGCAGTTTACAGACAGAGTAATTTGTATATGTGCCCTACAGGATTAAAAATAGTTATTGTGCTCATGAAATAAGTCAAGTATGAAAGTTTGGAGTTGGAAAAGGTCTGAAGATGAAAGGTGCTGGCATGATTATACAAGAAAAACACCACAAAAAACATTCCTGCTTCAATTGTATCAACTTTGTGGCAGGGAGGATTTGTTTGAAACGCTCTGGCACCACCACCACCATCATCATCATCATCATCTTTCCCCTCCTTTCACTCTGATTGTCTCTTGAGGGTGTGGAGAATCTGGGCTGAATCTCCAAGTGCATGACTAGATCCGTGACTCATCTAAATGCTGCCACTCTTGCCAGGTCTCTCTTGTAAAAGAAATCTTTTGATGTGAATGAGACAAACCTGGTTAAATAAAAGTTATTATTATTAAAAGGCAGTATTTTGTAGAATATCGTTTTAAATACCTCTTAAAATGCAACATGTAATCTGACAGTTAAAATATCAAATGCAGCCTTGAATTGGAGGTCTTTTATTCAGTGTGGGGTTGCGGAAATTGAAGTTGATCATTGCTTGAATGATGAACTTAAAGTTTTTGGACATGAAGTCCAAAAACTTTATGTCCTATTTTCTTTGTAAAACCTTCTCTGTTCTACCTTCACAAAGCAAAGATATAGACTTTAACTGGAACTGCGTGCAAGAGTTAACTTTGTTTTTTTTATAAAGATTTATATTTGGAGGTAGACCCTGAATCAGATGAATTACTTGTTAAGAGGGTTTTGCTAAGCTTGATCGCACGTTGGTTGAAATCCAGCTGCGTTGGAGCATCTAAAAGCTGCAGGACAGTAAATCTGGAGGACTGAGGATGAGAGAATCTCAACTCTCACCTGTTTGTTTCTGAGTGTAACTGATGGTGTCCGCAGAGACGCACACGCAGTTCACTGGATCCCATAGGGATCCGGAGGTGCAGGGGATTTCAGGAGGAGAGCACCTACACACACACACAAACACACACGCATACACACGGCCATACGCTTTTAGTAACGCACCAGACGAGAGAGGTGGAGACAGACATCAGCGAGTCTCTTACTCACAGATGATATGTTGCCGCTCGCCTTATGATGGAGTGAAGCGGCCGCTTGGAGAGGCATTCGCACGAGGTGTGGTTGACGAATGTTACCATGGCGACTGCGCGATCCATCCTGGGTGGAGACAGCTCCATCAGCTGGCGGGAAGGAAGATAAAATGTTTAGATGCTCACAGGGACAGGTGTGTCTCCAGTTTTAAAAAGTCGTCATGGTTTTAGAAAAGCGTTTTGTTGTGAGCAGTTGTGCAGATGTGCGTGACTGTAAACGCCGCGTCCAGTCACAACCTATTCCCTCCGGAGTGGGCTGTGTTGAGCCGCCACACACATAATTGGGGAAATTGGTTTTAGCGTCCAGATGGATTTGAGGTGTGAAAGCAGATTTACAGAACTACAAAACAGTAATTGCCTCTTTATAGATTCCGTCTGGGATTTTTTATTGTTTTGGGGGTTTTTTGGGGGTTTTTTTGCGACATTGAAATGTTGCAGATTGAAAAACAAAATTTAATATCAGACATGAGAAAAGACACCATCCAAGCCAACCTTTTCGCCTTGATTAAATTCATGTTTTAGTTCAGTTTCTCTTGCCACATTCAGACTTGGTTTATGCAAGGCTTTTAGAGGAAAATAATTACTTAAATAAATCTTGTATGGCAGCAGGAAGTAGGCTAAAATTAAAAAAAAAAAGCATAACTTCTGCTCTGTACTAGACATTAAAAGGTTGAAGAATGTCCAACCATTTTCTCCAGACCTGAAGGTCAAGCTAAGTTTTTATGAAGCCTGTTGCAATAAGCAATTAATCAATAATCGCACAATAAATTAAATTGAGCTCAATAATATCTTTTCTAATTATATTTTTTAAAGGACAATTTTGTTTACAGAGACTTCATGATGTGTTATGGTTTAGGTTGTTTGTTGTTCTTGGTGGTTTTATGTTGGATATTTAAACTATCTTCTAGTTCTAGTGTTTGTTACATACTTAAGGTTTATTAATCGTGAAGTATTATGCCATTATAAATATGTAACATAAAATTGATCTTAAAACAACAATATTATAGTTTATTGCAATAATTTCTAGGACAACTTATTGTTCAGCACAGGCCTAGTGTTTTTACAGTGTGTCCAAATTCAGAGGCTGCATCGATCCAAAGATCTGGTCCTTACCTCAGGTATAATGTTGTAGTTTAAAATACTTCAATGTGTGAATGTGCGCTGAATGAAAATGACTGATTTCATTCTCTTTTATTGCGCTATACAACTCTGATTTCATTTAATTTAAGCTGTACTCCTCGCCTGCTCTTTCTACCACTTCATTCGGCATTTTTACAAGACAAAAAGTCTCCCGTTTGACCTGCAATGAATCTTGGGATAGTGCCGGGTACGTTTCTGGGAAACGTAATTTGGATGACCTCTGTTAGATTGCTGACATAATTGGCTTTCAAACATGCAACCTTACATGTCCAAATGTAAATTGCAAAAAAAAAAATTAAAAAAAAGAAATTACGTTTTCAGTGGTCTAGTCAAAGCCTAGCCTTAATTTCAAAAGTGATGCAGTGGACTTTCCCACTGGAAAAATCTTTCAATTCTTCAAGGGGAGGGCCAAAATTCCTCCACAGTGATGTAACAGATGAAGAGCCAGTTTGTGATGATGATGCAAAACATTTGAGTTTGGCAACAAATTCAAAGCAAGAAATCTGAAGTCGATGACTTACGGTTTTATTGACGAGACTGTAGCTCGTGTTGGTGCAGTAAAAAGCCTCGTTCCCGCAGCAACCACCGCAGCGATGCAGCGCCACACAGCGAGGGAGGTACAGCTGACTGGTGGATTCTGGGTACTCCTTGGCCACCTCAACACACACCTCTCTCGGCTGGCACGACGTACGCTGGATCTCTTCCAGAATGACTGAAAACAGGATTCAATAACTGGATTTGTTTGATTAGATAAGAGTTAGAGAACAAGATTTGTATTCAGGTTACCGGCTAGCGTTCCATCCACTCTGTAGACGGGTTCCTCCCGCATCGGAACCCACATGTCGTCATCGTTGTCGGAGCGGACCAAAGGGCTCACTGAAGAGGTTGAAAAAGACGAGGAAGGGAAGGAAGATGAGGAAGAAGCGTGCCAGGATCTTTTCCTCATGCACTGCTGGATCAAGCTGTATTCAGGGTAGAAGAGCTGCAGCAGCTGGTCCATGCTGGTCACCGTCTCCAAACTGGACTGGTCATCTGACTGGGTTGGAGCCTGGAGGGGGAAGTCATAGGGAAACACTTCTTGAGATAATAAACAATAACAGAGACACTGTAATGGCCAGGACAACCGCTAATGTATTTTCTAAGGAAAAAAAATACGTAATAATAGATTTTGATTATTGAACGATAGGAGCCAGCAGAATTGTCACGATCAAAATAAGATGAAGGAAATTTGATAAAAAGAAAGCACGGTTTATAGCAATGGTATTTTATGCAGTATTGACTGCAGCGTCTGTACAGGAGTCTGAACAATGAGTGGTGGGATTGTGATGTGATTCAGTACAAGTTCATTTTCACAATTACAATTCTCAGCCATTGTTTACCGCTAGCGTCTGGCTTCTTCTGGTGCAGAATTGTGACGCATTTCTCAAATAAATGACGTAAAAATCCGATAAAATGACAGTTTATGCTGCAGACGCTTTGAAAACAAACAGAGAATGGAATTGGGTCGTTCAGACTGCGGTAAGCTGTGTGAACGCAGCCTAAATTTGTGGTTGCGGCGGGACAAAATATAAGCAAGTTCAAAGGGGATTGAATACTTTTGCAAGCCAGTGTATAATCCAGATAAAATCATGAAGAAAAACTCATATTTATGGTTTCAAATCAAAAACAATCCAGTTGTTTTAATAGTAAAACTGTTAGATATTCAGGCTCACTGGCTGTGCAGGATAAACAATGAATACCTCAGCTACCAATGTGTTGTAACATGTCGCTGTCGGCTACTGTTAGTAATTAGGAAGACGCTTGTCCTTCCCTCACCTGAGCACTGTTGCTGCTGCAGATTCAGCCCAGATTCAGGTTCTTATCTCAATATTCAACTTTAAAAAAAACAAACAAAAAAAAAAAAGCCTGAATCTGTAAAACTCTTCTAGAAACAGAGGTAGGATAATGCTCAGTGTGACGCTGTTCTCCTCGCCATTTAAAAGATTCTCACATGACAGCACATAAGGAGGAACCAAATATACTGGAGATTATTGCGCTTTAAACACTTAATTTTAACAGATTTCACACAGGAAATCAAATTTTACGGTCGACATTATCTTCTAAAGCCTTCCTACTGTGAGTCACTCAAAGATTTTTCTGCCGTGGCGACGGGTAACTCTCCATAGAGCAACAGTAGATGAATGATAGCGGAATAATTGTTTAACGGACTGGGAAATCAAAGCTGTGGGTTTGGAAATGTCAGGGCGAGTGCTCTGCTTGTTTCACACCAAATCATTTCTTTTCCTTATGGGCATATCAGAGGTTGTTTAGGTTCACAGGCTGGGAAGAGGTTCACTGGCACAGCTGGCATTATCTAAACAGAAACCAGATCCTTGCTTATCTCCAAAATCTTCTCTTCCAACATATTTCCAACTCTTTCATTCCTCCATTTTCCTTTCTTCCCCTTGTAATTTTGCGTTTTATGTATCAATTAATGTTGAAAATGTAGACTGTGTTGAGAAGTGCAGCAGAGTGTGCCATCTGGGGTTCACTAAATCCAAACTCTCAGTGTTGGTTTGCTGTGAAATAAGGATCGATGTTAAGTAGGGTGGCTGATGTGTGATGCTGTGGGCCCGTCACTCCTTAAAAGATTCTGGGAGTGTTGTGATACTGCATTTGATCATGAACAGCTTTATATGTCAGGACATCTGAAATAATTTGGTGGTGTCTACCAGCAACCTGAAAGTTGGTCATCATTGGGCCCCAGAACCAAACATGGAAAAGCAGCATTTTTTTAAATACTCCACTAATCTGGAACAAACTTTCAAAAGCTCTAGTATCTGATCTATGACACCAAATGGGTAACGTGTCATCTGCTAGTCCAACTTCTCTCTGCCTGGGTTTCTAACCATACGACTGGGCATAGAGTTAAAGAGGAACAGCAAAAGCACATGAGGTGGATTAGCGGTGCTTGCCAAAAACCGATGATGTCGTCCAGTACATGTTGCTGTGGAATATCATCTCTGCTGGCCAGATATTCTGTTAGCTTGTGCTTGTCATGACTAGTGTCTACAATAAGAGGCTGTCTAGTTTCATTAAAGGACCAACTGCTGACAGCATCACTGTCCACAACAGCTCTTTAAAGATGAGCGGATGAGTCACATTAGATCACATTAACCGTATGGGTTAAAGTGATCTAACCTTTAAGTGAAAGTAATATTTCAGGGTTGTAAACCATTCATGTTCTGAGACAGAAATAAAACCACACAGAGACCCTGAGGATTCGTATGATTTTTAAGAAGTGATTTGCCACTGCTGTAATTGTGCGGTTTATACTCAGTCAGCACACACTCCACAGGCTGCATTTGTTATGCATTTCTGAAGGTTGACAGTCTGAAGGTTCAGAAGAAGGAGAAGTAAAGCGATCATAATCCAGTTTCAGTGAAATGATCACCCGTTAAAGGCTGGAACTCTGAGTTTTATCTCAGGCTGCACTTTAAGATTAGCTGCAATTAGACTTTTTCTTTGACTTTGTACATTTACAAAGTACAAAGTGTAAGGTTTTGATTTTTACAATGAGATTCTGTCTTCCATACAGTCAAAATGTGTCTTTGCTGGTAGCCAGGAAGGGAGTGAAGACCAGAGCTTCTGACTTACTGACTAACTTAAACCAGGAGTTCATCGACTTGTCTTATAAAAAAGATTATAGTCTCTCTTTTTTTTTTTTTTTTTTTTAGGAAATTCAGGCCCACTTTTTAAAGAAAACCAACATTTTCTCTATATTGCAACTGAAATATTTAACATAATTAGTTCATGAGATTCTTATTTGATGACTTTTTAAGCGTCAGATTGTTCGGATGCATACAAATGTCTGCCCCACCACTCTTCATGATTATTGACGTCTGTTATCTTTCTTTCTTTGCCCATTTCCAGATTTGTTTGTCTCGTTTCCTGCCTTGTTTTCCCATCGAATCTTTAAGATGTAGATGCAGTTTCAGACAAAAGCAGAACAGTGGGTGAAATGAGCTGATATTGAACTGTTTTATAGTGGACTAACTATATGACATAAAGCTCCACTGCGTTGTTAAGCGATCGCATGACATGAGGTCATGGCTGTGGTACTCTGTTCTGACGATGCACCAGCCGCTATCCACGCAGCACTCTGGGGTGTGTCCAGAATTACGCACTGCTGGCACCGAGGCACAAATATTTACACACACACCCATACATTTATCACTCAGCCTGTTTTCTATTAGAAATAACATGTGTTAGAAACTGTTGTTTAGATTTATATATGAGGCTTAAAGCAGAGCGTTATCTTGAAAACTTGTGGAGGAAGTGTCGTGAAGAAGAAGCTGCTGGGTTCAGATCCCCCTCCTACGCACACGGACTCAGTTTTACTCAGAACTGGAGCAAGTTCTGAGTAGTAAGCTGATGCCCTTATCTGTAAATCTCCACTGTAGCTCCACTTTATGTTCCCCAGGAGCTCGTTTTCCTGCTTTGTAAACACAAACTTCCAGATAAGGATGCATATAAAAACAGCATGAACCTAAAAACCGAGCTGCATCATCCCGCCTGTTTTGAGAACACCACAACAGCTGATGTAAGGCTGACACTTTAGGAACCTTAATTATGTTCACCAGTGACAAGAACTGGATTGTTATTTAATGCGAGAAAAACTAAGCAAAGATGTGGGAATTCCTGTCCTTTTTCTGTGGAGATCTTTAAATTTAGAGTAAAAAGTGTTGAACATGAATAGATTTATAGTGAAAGGATCTGAAGTGTTATTGAATATTTTACTATTGAGGGTTTGAGGCCACTACATTTCTTGACAAAAGCCATCTGAAGATGATTAAAACCTTCATTTATCAGCTTTCACCCCCTTTATTCCTCTCCACCTGAGACGCGTCCAACCAAGGAGAAGCGATGAAGATGTCTTTGATTTAAATCCATCGTTGAGAGCAGAAACACATTTTTTACAACAGAAAACGACAGAGGGATTCACTCATTCCTTCTTCCTCTAGGTGCCGTTGCTTTCAAATATGTTTTTGAACATCAATGTCTGGATCAGAGCCAGCAGGATGGAGGAAAGAGGAAGTGAGCTTGAACAACTTATCCTTGCAGAACATAACAATAAGGATTGTCGTTCTTTATAACAGGCTGATTAATTATATAGTTAACGTCGAGAACCGCACCGCTAATGGTGGCAGGTAGTTGGAGCAGCTCTGTTACATTGGTCCTGAATTGTTATTTTTCTAGATGTTTGTTCATAGTTTTTGGGATGGAATCTTGAACTGAACACTCAGGCTACTTCTGTATCTTTTAAATCGATTGCTTCATTTTTCTTTTCCGTCTTTGTAATTCCAGTGCATAAACATAGTAATGCCAAAATTTATGCAATGACACCTTCTGACCTGAAATGTCACTCTATGTTTTAAAAGTACATAGGTTGAAAGATTAAAAAATATTGAAATTAGATTGTATTTTCATTTAAAACGTATTATATTTATTAAGTAAAGAATCCAGACACAGAAACATGAGGCCAAAAATGTTCACTATGGAGAATTGTTGAAGAATCTTGTTGTTTAAATACATTTTTGTTTGTTCAATTCAAACAATGCTTTGTTGATCCCAAAGTCTACTTAAATAATGCTTAACAGTTTTAGATTTGTAATAGTTTAATTCTGTGATCAATATACAAGTTTTGTATATTAAAGGTTCACATATAAATGTGCTGGGAAGCAATACTGGTTGGATATCATATTTCAGTGCCAGTCATTCAGGTTCTGACAGGCAATAATGTATTTGGTCAGTGGGATGGTTTCTAGCTGCCCTTTATGTCCGGTATTTGCATATTTCTAGTAGATCAGATGCTAAAGCTAACAGAATATGATGAGGGGAAACTATGAGTCAATCATACTGGATATCATCATTTTGTTGTTTTTCAGTTTGTTGCGTGACTAGTTTGCTTTTTTATTTATGCACCAAATGTTGCGACCACCTTTTATTAATATCACATCCTCTGTTACATGTCATTTTCATCTTCTCTTGTGTTCTCTGTTAATTTCAGTGTATTTTTAGTCCTGTTGTTATTAGTTTTTATATTTGTTCTTCTTTTACAGCCGTGCTGTCATTAATGCTCATCTGTTTCACTTTGATCCCGTTTTTATACCTCAGACTGGTCTTTGAAGCTTTTACTCATACCTTCTGGAGCAAATTATAAGCGATTTAGTCTTTTCCCTAATAGGCTTAGCAGTTACATCACTGCCCTTCTCCTGATGGTGGACTGACCTCAAGTCCAATGGTTCCATGCTGATCCCATTGGCAGCTGGTGGAACAATGTTTCTGAATTTGTAAAACTTCCTGTCACATGTGGATCAGTGGAGACTGAAGACTTTATACCGGTTTTATTTTTACAACCGAGTCTTAGGGCCAAGCTAAGAAAAAAATACAATTCTCAGAATAAGTCATAATAGGATGAAAATAAAGTGAAAAAATTAAAGAATAAAGTTGTATCACGAGAATAAGGTTGGCATAACATGAGAATAAAGTCATAGTATTTTGAGAATATTTAATATTACAAGAATAATTTCATAATATTGTGAGACTAAAGCCAATATTTTGAGAATAAGGTTAACATCGTGAGAATTATGTTGAAATAATACAAGAATAAAAATGTAATATGAGAGTTAAGTTTTAATACTTTGAGAATAAAGTCAACGTTACAAGACTAAAGTTGAAATAATGTTGTTATATAACTTAATTCTTGTAATACTACAACTTTATTCTCATATTACCATGACTTTGTTGTTGTAATGAACTAAATGTTTTATTTTCCTAATCCTTCACATATATTTTAATGCTTTAATCACCAGCCAGTCTGATTCTGGGGAATCCCTCTGGTCTTCCTGTCTATTCCCATCTGGATTTCTCCCCAGTGAGTCGCGTCTGTGTCGGAATGCGTTTCTCTGGCGATCTTCAACCCAGGGATATTTCCAATGTAAATACAGCTTATCTGCCTCACATAGCACCGCTCTTTTACGAAAGGTACTTTATCTTTTTTTTTTTTTTTTTGACTTTCAGTGAACATCATAGTGCAGCGAGTCAAAATGTATTTATTTATTTTCTTTAAGTTGTACAGTTCAAGTCTGGGATGAGGTAAAGCGCGAGGAGGGAAGTCTTACCTCTGTGCCCGTGTCTCCGGTTTGGTAATAGTCCCTGTAGTCTTGGCCTGAGCACAGACAGCTGAAGTAAAGCATCCATAGGAGCACAGCTGGTATCCACATAGTGAGGGGATGGAGATGAGGGGGTGGGGGGAGTTGGTGAAGTTAATGTGAAAGCAGGACGGTTCTGACGGATCAGGATCCTCTTCTCATTCTATCCTGGGACGAAGTTGCTCCTCCCGTGCAGGTCGTTGGATTTTGGGACGCCACTTGAAGAAATCATGATGAAGAAACCTTCTCGTCTTGCTTCGCTCGAGCCCGGCGTCTTGAACGTTTCTCCTCAGTCCAGCTTTCTCGTCTCGTCCCGCCGCGTCTCCATTGCTGCTAATTTGACGACAGGTGTCCCTCTGGGTTTTGTCTTCACTTTGTATTTATATCTGCCGTGGCCTTCAACGTGAACGGTCGTCCTCGTCTGTCTCTTCTCCTCGTCCTTCGCACTTGTTCGCCTCGCTTGCTTTCTTTATCTGTCTGTGTCTCCTTCCCTCCACGCAGCAGCTGTGCAGATTATCACTGCCGTTTTTTATCTGGCTCCTGTTTCTTCTTTCAAAGCCTTCAGGGCAAATCTCTCTCTCTCTCACTCTCTCGCTCTCTCTGTGTTCTTTCTAAAGCTGTCACAACTTTTCCGTCTAATTCTTAGGAAATGCAAAGAGCAGGAGGATAAAACAGAATAAACTCAATTCAAATGTCGTTCCTAGATTGAGATTTTTTTTCCCCCAAAGAATTCCAGCTTTCGGTGTTGGCAAACAAAATGAATGCGTCCTCCTCTCAGGCGTCTCGCTGGAGTGAATGAGGAAAAAAATACAAGAATGGGAGACTTGTGTGCAGTGGGCGGGTTGAGGGATCAGAGGCATGAGATCTGTGCGCTTCAGCTGATTATACTGCCCCTTTCTTTTTTATTTCCTCTGAAATTGCAGGTTATGCAGAGGCAGCAGAAATCAGATTTAAATTTACCAGACAAGCGGTTTGTCGGCGTCCAAAATTGCTATTTCGAAACACTATCACAGTGTTTGAGTAGCTTTATTTTTACATGCATCTTATTGTCCAGGCTCCAGAAGCACGGTCGCTTTAACTCAATTTGCTCCCACACCTGCAGCTCTGAGGCTTTTCTCCTTCTCACACTTCATCTAGCTCCATCTTTGTCCTCCACCCTTCCCCCTCTCACGTCGTTCTTTCTTCTTTTGGTTCATTCACAGTCCTAAAGAAGACTTACTTCACATACCTTCTTAACTATTCCGCCCCAAGGCTGCGAGCAATTGTGTCTGAATATTACAGGGGAAGAGGAGGAGAGGGAGGGTAGGAGCTGAAGCTTTCGTCTTTTTGTCTAAACTGTTTAAAAAAAAAAATCCTCCCAAGGCAACGTAGTTACAGACAAATGCAAAATAAATTATGGGGGCCAGACAGAGCGATAGATGGGCGAAATAAGAAGACAGAATAGAAAAAAGGAGGAGGAGGAGGAAGAGGTGTGTCTGGGAAAAGTTCGAATGAGAAAACATCCGATTTCTGGGCCAGTCAAAGCCGGCCTTTACAACGGATTAAAGACGCACACAGGCCACACACGCACGCCTTCACGCACGCACACGGTGGCAAGTGCCTGCTTGCAGCGCGCTGGCTTTCTGTGTTGAAATCTGCTCAGCAGTTCCACATTCCACTCATTGCTTTCCTCATTTCATCATGTGAACTCAGACCAGGGTTTGTCATATTCAGAAAAAGCCTAAAGATTTATAACTTCACTTGATGATTTAAAAACAATAGAAACTAAATATTTACATAAACTATGTAAAGCGACACGAAGACATTTTTTTTTTACTCCACAATCGATAAATCCTGTTTTAGGTCAGTGAGAATTACTGAAATAATTTCCATTTGCTCAATGCCAGAATATATTAGAACTCCAGTTTAGGTATTTGCAGAAATTTTTTTTCAAGCGTATAGAAAATATAGAAAAGAAAATTCAGCTTTTAAAGCTGGAATACTTCAATGTAATTCTGTTTGACATGCTAATGGCTGATGTTTGCAAATTAGCCAGTCCTGGGGCACCATGCATCTTCCCTGGCGCTGATTGGCTGTAACAAGAGGAGCGAAGACACTGAGAACTGGATATTGATGTATATCAAGGTATATTTTGTGTTTGAACTATTACAATGCATATGAAGCATCTCAAGTTGTACCAAAATGTTGAAACAGATGAACATTTCTCCTTGAGATTCCTGGAAAATGTATCTCAGGATGATCCAGACTCAGGTTTGTGTGGATTTGAAAAAATTAGCTACAAATTCAACGTCTTTCTCGTTGTTGAAAAATTACTTGAAGTTAAATTTTCAGAGGAGTTAATTTAAAAAAAAATTTTCTACCACCTCCAGCTGTCCTTGCTCAGCATTGTCTCTGTTTATAAAACTGCTGGTTTCTCCTAACATCCTGTCCTCAGCTGCAGATAGAGCACCCTTTGCACCAAACAGCAGGATCTTTGTGCTCAACAAATGTGGCTTTCCCTCCTTTCAGGGGCCTGTCACAGTTCAGAGCAGTAGCAGGGTCTCCTCTTTTATTGAGCCGATGTTGGCTGGACAGGTTCCACTGAGCTCCTTTTTATGATCCGTTGCTTTGGCTTTGGCGTTGGCTTGCTCATGTTTAAAGCTGTAGAAACGCCTTCTGGTAGAATAAACTTTATTTAGGACCAAGCTTTGAGGATAACCTAAAAAGCATCCTTAATCTCCATCATATCTATTGAGTTAGAGCTTCTGAAAGCTGCTCTGGTTTTGTCTTCTGCTTTGACTACAACGTCGAGAGATGACACACAATGTAAATTAGAACCAAGTGGAGATTCACTAGGGATTAGTAGTATAGTAACGACTTTTAGAGGCTGTTTTTTTCAACATCAGTCAAGATACGAGGCCACCAATCGTGCCTCGTATCTTGTTTTACGTCGTAATGTTGTGAGATGCCTGTGGAGCGTTGCAACAGTCTGCCAGGAAAGTCAGTAATTAAATGCTTTGTGGATTGAGTTTAATGACGGCTTAAGTTTTAAATGAACAAGACCCTGAATTATAGCCGTGATGCCAGTGTGTAACTGGGTTGAAGGAAAACTCCCAGTTTAACAGCTGGGACATGAAAAGCACCAACCAGCTGCTTGGACCTGGTCCCACTTGCAGCCTTCGGCGATGGTGAGGAGATCCTAACACCGTGTTCTTGCACAACCAACATCCAAAGCATCGCCTAATTATTTGTTCTCCCGAGAGAACAAATAGTCGTCCAGTAGTTGTGCTCACATCCAATGTTGTAACAATCTTGGATTTATCGTGGTAAACACATGTTTTTTTGTTTTGTTTTTATACTTATTTTTTATTCAACATTTTTGAACACATATACAGTGAAGAGGCATCATTACATTCAACTTCATATACAATGTCGGACAGCCGCGTCCATATTTAACTGGTTACAAGAGTGGCATTTTCCCTACGTCTATAGTCGCTCCATTTTTCCCATTTAGCAACAAACTTGTCCTCCTGCAATCTTAGTCTGTATGTAATTTTCTCCATT